>PVIH01008591.1:9049-27091 GCA_004025045.1 Sigmodon hispidus
ATAAGAATGATAAGCATGGCTTATCAAGGGTAGACATACAAATAAGATTGCTACACCTATATTTTCTTTGTGTTCATCTTTCCCTCTGAATTTTTTTTTTTTTTTCCATCCCTGTATATCCTTATTCAAGGTCTCCTCCCCCTCCCAACACATCTGGTCACTTTTTTTTTTTTCCTCTGCAACTCCCCATCCCCTCCCTAGATGTCCCTCAACTGAAGAATGGATTAACAAACTGTGGTACATCTACACAATGGAATACTACGCAGCAGTAAGAAAAAATGATATCCTAAGATTAAATTGTTTTAAGTTAATGAAACTATTTCACAATGAGGAATCATTCCTGCTTAATGCTGAAGTAAAGCCACCTATATATTTCTGTTCTGTTTTTACCTTGGTTTTTCCTTATTTTCACCATGAAAGTAAGATATTCAGTGATTAAAAAAAGTGATCTGTGAGGTAACAACTGACAGTTCTTTAGAATTTTTTTTATTATATATTCTTGTTTTTTTTTTTTTGTCTTTGTATCCCAAATTGCTAACACTCAGAGCTGGCTATGAGTCGGATTCCATTGCTTTGGTTTTAATTGAGGTGGGAAAACATGGGATTGTCCTGATATCTAACAGGAAGTGCTTCTCAGTGTGAGTGGAATGCAGATTAAGACATGATAATATTTTTCTTTCAATTGATCTGATAAAAATATGTACTCAACATGTAAAACCAATAAATAAAACATTTTAGAATATTTCTAAGAAGAACATTTGGTACCAAGTCAAAGAGCAAAAGGTGAAAGCCCCTGCAGCAGTTCAGACCTCTCAGAAAGGTATTGTTTTAGGCTTGGAAAACTTAAGGTCACACATGTCATGAATGAAACATTCTGAATGTAGTGCCTGGTCATATTCTCAGCCTATTTGGAGACTCTATTTTGTCCCCTTATTAATTTGGATGTCAGAAACTCCGTTTTTTCAATCTTGATTTGGTCATATGAGTATGAATGATATGTATCTAATTATATATTTCTCTCAGCCATTACATCTCTGGATAGAGGCAGTTTCAACATTGAAGCTTCTTTTATTTCTTCCCACTGTTGACATCATAGGCTTATGCTTTGTAAATATTTTTATTATATCCTTGGAAAGCAAATTATCTTGTACTAAACCTATTGCTTTTAACTGGGTTGCTTCACTTTACAAGATCTACCAGATCTATCAGGAAGGTTCTGGCAATTGATTGGTGTCTTCCACTATCAGATTCACTGGACATCTGCAGCCATGAAGTCATTTTTTTCTCACTACATCAGTTGAACTGAGAACTAGATAAAGTGTAACATTAATGATCTGGGACCACAAAAAAAAAAAAACTACAATTAAACAAACAAACAAACGCCATCTTTTTGGTCAATTTGATCTGAGTGTGAGCCTGAACTTAACCTTTTACTGTTTGTGTAGTGCTGCCAACCCCAAGGCCTGCCAGAACCTACTGACCACTGAGTTTTCAACAATGATAAAATTTATCATATTTGATGTGTATCATCATATAGTAGATATTTAGCATGTACATTGAAAGAGAATATTAAATTATAGATGTTTGAACATGAAATCACTTTTTTCCCATATCAGTCTTAGATACCAATCCTCTAAGATAAACAAAAGAATAGGATAAAGTTCTTATGCCAAAAAAAGGAAAGTAACCTAAATATTATTAAAATAACCAAACATCATTGCAATGTTAGATAGCATGTCTACAATATGAAATGAGCTAGTTTAAAGAGCACACACATCTTAAACCCACACATAGCCATTTTCTAGTTTCAAAACTGATATTAGAAGAGAGAATGGAGAAAGGCCTAACCCTTGCTGAGCATCGGTGCTACTCCAATGTCTGTGTGCAATGGAATGATTTACATTGCTGAATGTTTGATTAGAAGCCCAAGTCCCCAGAGGAAGGAAACAGGGTCCTGAGAAGAGCAAGGTTCATTTATGCTAACTTGGCACATATTTGAGGGTGCTTTTCTCTTTTCTCTCCTATATTAAAACTTTGGGGTCATTGCTATTAGAGGAGTTGCTGATGCTTATCAATACTTAGAGCTAAAAAAAAATGCTGTCTTCCGCTCCAAGGCTGGCTTCACTGCTGTTGACATACTGTGAGCAGACAACACCCACAGAATGGAGAAGATGAAACTGCAGATTGCCATGCACAGATATGCATCTAGGGGAGATAGCAAATCCTGCTGATGTAGGTCCCCCAATAAAACTTTATTTCTTTGCAGAATACTCATGTCTTCCTAAGAAATGGCTGTTGAGAGCCAGAAGGCACAGGCCCCTGGCCCTCACCATACACGCGCAGGCAGGTAACTATTGATGGGTGTCACTAGGATGAGTATGTGGTGGAGAGAAAGAGAAGCAGAGAAGTGAAATAGTTTGTGCACTATGAAGAGAGGCAGAAGTGGAGATGTGATGATGGAGTGGAACAGTCTGATGTGAGAGGCCTACACTACTACATGAGGCCATGTGATGTCTAGGCCCATGATGCCATCTTTATTTACTTTATTTTATAATTTAATTTTTCATTTTCTTGTGAGGGGAGGTTACAAGGGTGAAGGAAAGATACAGAAGGATGGGAAATGAGTGGGACTGAAAGGTATGGTGTAAAATTCACAAAGAATTGGTGAAATTATGAAAAAAGAAAGAACTGGCTGTTATAGAGCATTGCTAAGGAAAATTCTCAAGGAATAGTTTGGTTCCTCAGATGATACCCAGCATCAGTCAGATCCCAGTGGATCTTCAGATGAATTGCTTGCTCCTTAGACTCCAGTCAGTGTACTCACTTGCCAAAGGATCACCAAATAACACATATCTGTTTTAATTTGCTGAGTAAGCTGAGCAAATACTTGATAAATAGATCACGGGCTAGTCAAGATACTAGAATACAAAATTTGATTGCTATTAATTTCTGCTATCAAATAAGCAGTCTTATAAAATAATAAAATGTGTGGGTAATTAATAGATTCAACAAAGTTTAAAAATGCATATATATACATATATACATGTATATGTATACATGGAGAGTGACCTCAAAGAAAAGTTAATAAATTTGTGTGTCCTTGGGCAGAGTTGAAAATATCTGAGTGAGATTTAAAATTGTGCTGGAATTTATCACACAAAATAAAATAGGTACAAGAATGTATTGAGGCAAATAGAATGTTCTAGGATTCCTATCATAGACATATAGGGAAAGTTGTCAGGGAAATCTCAAGAAATGATTTTTCATCTTTAAAAAAGATAAATGTAGGATGAAATGTTATTGTCCTTACTTCCTTAAATATGCTTTGGGGGAGGGGCCTTACAATGTTTAACATAGCAGGAGAAATATTAAGAAGATCAGAATTCATTGGCCTGAGTGTGATGGACCAGAATAGTAGAAAACCTTTGGGTCTTCAATTACAATATTTTGTTGTCATATTTCTAAAATTAAATACCTTCAAGGTTCTAATTAAATGATAAATTTATATAGTTTTTTTTAAAGAAAAACCTTATGTATGTGTAACTGAGTGTGAACACAGTGTTGGTATTCTCAAAGCCCAGGTTCTTCTGATTCCTCTGGAGAAGGAGTTACAGGAGATTATGAGCCAGCAGATGTGAGTTCTGGGAAATGAACTCTGGTCCTCTGGAAGAGGAGTACACATTTTTTAGTAAGTGAACTCTAGCTGAAGAAATCTTGCTGCCTATAGAGAATTATAATGAAAAGGCACTTCATGTCACAGGGGAACTGGGGAACAGGACAGACTAAGTAACTCAGCCTTGGGTGATGGAGGCTTTTTACTGCAACCATAGAATTGAAACACAGAGCAAAAGCTTCCTCCAGAGAAAGATTACTTTCTCCTTAGCTCAATTATAGAATCAGAGAAGCTGGGTTTTGTTTCTTCACTTTTTTGTGTTCTATTTTCCTTTCATGAATACTCTATTTTTTCTTATCATCATTTGTCATTAATTTTATGCAAGTTCTGCTAAGACAATAAGACAAGAAAAAATAAAATTCATATAGTTGAAGAGGAATAAAAAAATCTAATGAGTTTGTTAAATTCACTTAAGTTGTTGTAACATCAAAGAATTTATAAAGTATCAGAACACTTAAGTGAATTTAACAAACTCATTGGATATAGAGTTTATAATAAAAAATAAAAATGAATAGTGGGGTCATTTATGCAGCACAAACATATTGGTACAAGAATAGACTAATTATCTGACAAAACTGAAGAGTCCAGACACAAAGCCACATGTGCAAGGTCATCTAATTTACTACAATAATACCTACATAATTCAGAAGGGAGTAGTAATGCTCTGTATCCACTGAGCTATTGGGTAGCTGAATGAGAAAAAAAGTGCCGGATGTATTTCATATGCTATGTAGAAATTAAGAACAAATGAAATATATATCAAATATTAGTAGCTAAAATATCTTCTCAAAAAATAATATGCTGCTTCCATATGTTGAAATACAGAATGTTTATTTTCCTTTTGCTTAAGAATAATTTTCATTTTGACTATGTGTTTTTGGGGGAGGTGTATCTAATCATGGAAGTGCATATTCCAGTTGAGGACAGAGGTTTGGAATTCTCCCTGGTGTTACAGGCAACTGTGAACTATCTGATATAGATGCTGGGAGCCAAACTCAGGCAGGTCTTTTCTAAGTTTAGTATATGCTCTCAACTGATGATCTGTCTCTCTTACCTATAGATATCCAGTATTTCTTAACAGAATACAAAAAGTAAAAAAAGGCAAGTCATGGCCCTAGAGGAGGCCTTTGCTATCTTGTATGCACATGTTGCATAAAGGATTCATACCAAGAATACATTAACAACTCTTACAAATTAATATCAAAGGAATAAATAACTACTTTAAATATGGCAGTATAAGCTGACATTACATGTAGATCACAAGTAATGAAAATGAGTTATAAAATGACAGTGATTTCTGGGTGTGGTGGCCTACTCCTATAATCCCAGTACTCAAGAGGCTGAGGATTGAGGAGTTCTTCAAGGTAAAGGCTAACAGAAACTTTACGGTGACATCCTGCTTCAAATCAAACCACACAAATCAAAATCATGCCTGGTGTCAGAAACTTAGCCACTACCTAGGGCAAGTGAAGTAATGAATCTTGGAAGCAAACCTACAACCATCATTCTACTAAACCAGGTTAATCTTTAACTACATTTTAAATATGTGTTCTTACACCCACAGATAAGTGTAGTCCTTACCCTGTATCAAGGAAATTTCCCTTTGCAACAGACTGAGACCACAACAACAATAAATACAGCCAACCAAAAGGCACAGTTATGGAGTCCAGTTTCAACAGATAAAACTATAATACAGCTCTCACATTCAAGTCTTACATCCAAGGCCCAGAAAACATGTCAGCAGAGGAATAGAAATATTTTGAGAGTCATAGAATTAGGGAGTTTACTCTGGGGCTTTGTCTCCTGATAATATTAGAAGCTACACCCATTTTGTCTTACCAACATGACCACATAAACATAACCTTAACAAGGACAATAATAATAGGCATGTCAAAATGGCAAAAGAAACATGAGGCCTTAGCCCTACACAAAGAAGAGTGGAAATGTAAGGAGTGTTGAGAGAGCTATTTCCCAGGGAAGAGTATATCAGTTGTTATCCGGTACCAATGACCATCCTTGAGAACACATATACAAGTAACATGACATATACTGAGCAGGTTGTATTTATGGAATTAAGTAAAAAAAATGCTTATGTGGCAACAATTAATGGGAAAAAAATTATTGATTTTGAAAAAAGCAAAGAAAGATATACGGATGGGTTTGAAAGGAAAAGAGGAGGGGGAAATTATATAATTATGATTTCAAAACTAAATCATTTTAACTGCATATTTATTCAATTGGTTAAATTTTTTAAAAGTTGGGGTTGGAGAGATGGCTCAGTGGTTAAGAGGACTGACTATTCTTCTGGAGAACCTGAGTTCGGTTTCCAGCATCCACACAACAGCTAACAACTGTCTGTAATTCCAAGATCTGATATCCTTACACAGTTATACATTCAGGCAAAATACCAATTCACATAAAATAAAATGAACAAATTTAAAAGTTGAGAAAGACAAGTGTTAGTAACATACAATGTAACTAGGTCTTATAACCAGTTCTTCATTGTGTGTGAATCCGTTTGATTCCTTTGAAAATCATCCTTACAAATGGCCTATTGAAGTCAAATATTTGCCTGTGTTATGACTTTGAAACTTTATTCCTAGGCATATGCTGATAATAAATGCATTAAAAATCATGGACAAAATGTTCGTGTCTACCTGTATTTTAACTGAGAGCCATTCAAATATTTATAAACTTGGAAAGGACAAATAATTATGGTCTATTTAAAGAGGTTGCTTTTTAGTCTGGGTTTGAATTTGAGAAGACAACTGCAATAGAGAAGAGCATTGCTGGCTCATCCAGGCTGCAGGTGTGGCTCCATTCTGCTTACACCTGACTCTAGGCTGCGCCTGTGACCCTGTGGACCTCTGAGTCTTTACATAAGAAGATACAAAGTGACTGAGGAAACAGCAAAAATTAACTCATCTATCATGAGTGATAATATGAATATTAGATGAAATCAGCAACCACAATAAGGAAATACTTCTATTAACACTTTCTTCTCTGAGAGAGGGCAGAGTGAGACAGGACTGAGGGAAATGGGGAGGGGTGGTACCCTTGTAAGTATGTTTAACATCTTTAGGGGATCAATCAAGGAATATTAATAATAAACACTGGTGCAAATCCTTCAAATTTAAACAACACTTGCATGCTTAAGCAATGTCTAAGGACCCAACCATAAAAACTGTTATATGTGAAATTCAATAAGGGGAAACTGTGATCTTAGATACCTTCACAACTTATGATGATGTTCTGTGAGGAAATGAGAAGTTTCTAAGGCCAGACATAAGCTTTCAGGCTTCAAGTCCACAAACAAAGGAAGAGGGAGGGAAAAGGAGGAAGAGGAGGAGAAGGAGGAGGAGGAGGAGGAGAAATGGAAAGGAGGAGGAGGCTGAAGTGGCTAGTGAGTATTCTTATAGATATTTTCTCTTATTCTACTATCATCCAATGACCCTTCATTTACTGTTTTATGTAGATCATGCCTTCTGGGGATCACATTCACAATATCAAGGATGCATTTCCACTTTACTACTTAATGGGGGCAACATCTCCATATGTCAGTAATGCGAAAAGATAAAACAGGAGGACACAAGCAGCTATAGTCAGAACTTCCTACTTCTTTCAAAAGAGGAAAACTTTTGCATATATGAATGTCTGGATATTTTGACTTTATTTCCCCATCCACAAGAGGTAAAGCCATGCCAGTGAGTGTGTATAGAGAATTACATAAGTGTGTATTAGATTTTATACATGCATGCTGATGCATGAATGAGTTTCTTAATGTTTAACATGCAAGGATACAGATATGTATATGTGATTATGTGAAGATGTCCCAGACTTTACCTTACTCTGAATGTTAAGTATTATTAAAGTATGAGTCAGAAAGGAGAAGGGTTAAGCACTTCATGAATATGGAATTCATTCAAAAGACTGGTTTATAACGGGTGAGAGGAAGTTTTGAACAATTTCTTGTAAAGTTACAATAGCCTAACCAAAAAGGAAACCCTGCCTAGCTTGAGATTCCAGAATGTTTTCCTAGAGTTTGAAAGCTGGCCAAAAAAATGACCAAGCATTTAAAAGAGAATTGGGAACCTAGAGTCCAGGTCCCCAATTCATCTTCCTTTCTCTTCCTCTGATCCTTTCCCAGCCTGTCAAAGTTCAGGATGCTCATTGCTCTTTTAAGGGAGAGAATGGACTTCTACTCTGAAACACTTTCCTACCAGTATACTCTTGTTTCTCTCATGCTCTCTCTTTCATTGTGGCCCTATATTTGGTTCATGGGAAAAGAGTAACTTTTAACTCCAGACTTTCCCATTTCTCCTACTTTATTTAACTGCCTCCTCCATCAAATGGGCATATTGACTGCTCTCCTGGCCATGACCTGATAGGGTTATGTAAGGCTTCGAGTTTTGTGGAAATAGGAATATGAATTGTTGGTCTTCCTTTATGTGTCACAGCGTGTTTGTTACCCAAAATATTGTTCAATGAACAAACATATAAAAAGGAGGAAACATCTAAGTAAATGTTTAAATGCTAATATAAACTATTTGGTGATAAAAGGAAAATAGGTCAGGAGGGATTTCTTTCATGTGTATTTCTTACAGATTCCAAGGATGGTTGAAGAAAAGCCACCGGATAGAGTGGGTGGGAGTTGAAGGCCAGAAATGGCAAGACAAAGAGGGAACAACTGTACTGTAGAGGACGGCTCCCCCTCCACCTTTTCTGCATCTCAGCCACGCCCCATCTGCACTTTTAAGACCTAATGCAAACCCAGGTCACTGTAGTGACCAACAGGGGGCACTCCTCCTATGAACTTGATAGTGTTATTGTGCTGAACTCTACACAATTAGGGAAAAGCAGGTTACAGGTGAGGCAAGGGCAGTCTTATCTTACCACAGATTTGGTAACCATGAAACCTCAATCGCTAAACATATGATGAATTTGGAACTGTTGTTGTTACAGTTGCTTTGAAACAGGATCTCACATTGCCCAGGTCACTCTTTATCTGGGTACTATGAACTTCTGATCCTGCTACCTCTATCTCTCAAGTACTTAGATTACAAGTCTGAGCCACTTGCTTGTTTGATTCTTATTGATACTAAAGACAGCTGAAGTCTTTATGTATGTTTTGAATTTCAAACCATCTACTGACTTTAAACTAATATTGTGAATTGATGGGGAACTCTCTAAAAACTCCCACAAGGTTCAGTCAGATTGGTACCCAAAAAGTCACTAAGAGAGCATCCCTGTAGAATTCTGGTGCAGCTTTACCTCTTCAGTCAATTGGTGTGCTTTCATTCTGAGCATCAGAGTTGACCAAAACTCTTTTGATCCCAGAGGATGCAGGAAAATGGAAATGCAGGGAAGTTAGGACAGGGTGTCCCCATCGATGACCTCTGCTAGGCGCCTGATACTTGACAAGAACTACAGTCATCTTCACCAGCTTGTCACAGCCGGTGAAGCAGGGTTGGAGATAACATCTTGTTTTGCTTTATTTTTGTGGGTTTTAAGACAAGGTCACACTCATGAGCTGGAACTCACTATGTATTCCAAGATGGCTTTGCATTCTGAGTGAATTTATGGCTTTCATTTCTCAAGTGTGAATATTATAAGTGTTAGCTTCTAAACTCTTATAAGAAAAAGTCTTTGAATTCCAGGTATGTAGGCATCTAAAGATGCAAGTTGCAGGTGCTCAGATCATGGGGATCAAAGCTGCCCATCAGAACATGTTTATGTGGAAAAGATGTTTTCCTTTTTGTTTTCTCTGTAAAGGTTATGTTGCTTTAGCTTTTTTATCTGCAACATTGTGTGTGTTTCTGGAGAAATGCCTTGTTCATGACACACTGAAAGAAAACCAAGGTTAACCACCCAAAGGATGCTTCCTGTACCTGACTGGAAAATTATTACATGAAAGGATCTGTAGGTGTCCCCAATTCTGTTGTCTCAAAATGTTCAGTTCTAGGGAGTCAACGTTTCCCCCATGAAATCCCCACTGAAAACAGAAACTAGAACTATGAACTAAAAAGAAAAATATGTATTTGAATTTTTCTTCTGGTGAACTGGCTTGGCTATTTTAGGACATTTTTCTCAGCAGCTGAAGCATAGCAAACAGATTTCTGTTTCTTTCCCATAGAGACCATATGTCTTCGAACAATCTCTGAAAAGGCACATGTTTCAGAGAATTTACCACAAGATACTAAAGCCACTTCACGAATGAGACTTAGGGACAGGGAAGAGGTAGAGGTAGTTTCTCCCTGGGGATATAATTCTCATGGGTTGTCAGGTGGCCTGAAATGGAAAGAGGAACTCTCTTCTCCATGTTGGCCTGTAACTTCTAGAAGTAAGGTTGGAGAAAGTACAGGAAGTACAGAACATTATTATTTGAACTGCATGGCTGATTTTATGAAAACCAGGATGTTCCAGGCAGTGAGGCACTAAGCAATTGAGCTATTGGATTCTAGAGTAGGGAGCTTCACAGCAGGTCAGGAGGACATCTGAGGTAGCCTTGACTAACAGTAGGTGATGGTTATGATTTGGTATAAATCATAGGTAGGAAAGTTTAGCTCAAAGGCATTATTGCATTGTCCAAAGCTATCTCTAGGAGCAAACTTCAAATCATTGCCGATGGAAATGACTCATTTTTTCCCATTATCTCACATGCTTCCTCCACTTGTATAAGGGATGTATCTTGTGTACTTTGGCCAACCCTGCATGAGGTGTGAAAGACACAGGGATTCCCCAGCCACACAGCCACTTTTGAAAGGGACTGCTACAAAACTGCACCGGACCATGACCCTCTGGGACTTTGCTTTGGGACTTCCTAATTCTCAGAGAAATGTAAACGAAACAACTGACTTTGCATAGCTGAACTCAGAGCAGAGTAAAATCAGAACACCATGTTCATTTTTATCTAGAGCCATGTATTTTTAAATACTTCTTTTATATTCAGTATAAAAATAACACATACCTATAAAGAAAACAAAAGATAAATATAACATTATAAAATATACATTAAGAATCATATATAAATATAATTCTTCACTTACAAAAATCATCATTGGTATTTTGATATTTTAGCAAGGTCAGCAAATTTTATTTTTTCTTTCTCAACTAAGCTAGGTAACAAATGTCTCAGTTTTTGAGACCTGTGGTCTCTCATGATACTTTTCAATCCTGTTTTTCTGGCATGAAAGCCTCCATAACTGGCATATAAAAATGAGGATGGCTCTATTACATTTACAGAAGCAGGTGATAAAGTTGGGAGTTGGCTCTTGCACCACTGATTGCCATTGCACAACATAAAAAATTATTTTCTGTATGTATAATATCAGATATGTAATAGCATATTATACCTTTTTACCTTCAAATTATGTCATGTTTTGGTTTATTCTTGGCTTCCATGTGGAAAATTGTTTCACTTTGAACTATAGGGCTAATTTGATTAAGAAAGAAAAAGAGGGACAGAGAGAGAGAGAGAGAGAGAGAGAGAGAGAGAGAGAGAGAGAGGGACGGAAAGAAAGAAAAGAGAGGCAAAAACAGGATGCTTTAGGCTTTGGGAAGATGAGTACAGGGTACTTGGATCCCTCAGACCCCTTGCCCTTAAATATCTCAGTCCAGATGGCCCTCCTCACCACTCCCAGCTCAGGTCAGCTCCAGGCAGAAGGCAGAGAGTGGACCCCATTATCATCCCCATGGCTCCTTCCTTCTTCCTGCACCCCTTTCTTTGGAATGGAATGTGAATCCCCTGATTTCCTGTTTTTCTGCTTACAGAAGGCCCCAAATGTCAGTTTCAGCTTAACCCTGTTTTTACTTTTCTTTACCTCACTTTTACTTCAAAACATTTACTGATAACATTTTATTAGCTAAACATGGGTTTTAATGAGCTCTGCTTACTTAAGACTTCCCATCCAGTGACTCTTGCATAATCACCTGGTCAGAGACAGGCAGGCTGTTTACAGGAATATGTAAAAAGCCAGAAGCTTTGTGGCAGCAATAGGAAACAATGAGGGTCTGTGGTCCTGACACTCAAATTCACAGATTTTCAACAACTTACTAGCCAATGAAGGTTAGTATAGATTAAGCAACTTGGTATCTTTCCATTGCAATCCTGCATCTAGCTAATTTGGTACTTCAATCCAGTGCATTATTTGTATTTTTCCCAGATACAGGATCAGTCAAATTATGCTCAAATTACAGCTGTGTATCTGATTAAGAGTAAGACCTAGGGAATAGCATTACCCTACATAAGCTTCTACCTTAGCGGTGTAATGGGACTAATGATGTTTTTCTTTTGTGGATCTAAGAAATAAATAGAATTCTGATTGTTTATTCTAAAGGCCATCTCCCTTCCCCTGTAACTGCTGCCATCCCCTTGTCACTGCCACAGACTTATCTCTGATGGAAAGGGTTCCGTTACAAGTCCACTGGTGTTGATTACTGGTACTCCAGATACTCCAGGACTTCACAGAATGTCTTTTAACCTCCATTACTGCTTCTTCACTCTGTCTATTGTGAAACGAACCCCACCTCTAGTGTTTACTCGTGGTCTTTATAGTCCTTTAATTAGCTTCCTTACCCTTTAATCTCTTATATTTCTAATCAGAGGGGGCTCAGAATCATCTCTGAAATACCACCTCTCTTCCAAATATCATTCTAACACCCATTCCATGAATACTTATTTTCCCATAACTCCCCCAGAGTACTTCAGTCTTTGGAATAGTTTAGATATTTAAGATCCCCAAATGCTTGGTTGCTAGTGTATACAGAAATATAGAAAATAATATATTCTTTGGGAGATAGGGGCTAGTAAAAAAAATAGATTACTGAGGCAGGTTATTGAGAGAGATGCTGAGTTCTCATCTTTTCCTCCCTTTATTTCACTTGTTGGGGACCATGAGATGAGTAGATTTTCTCTAACCCATATGCTGACCACCATGAAGTACCTACTCCACTCCAAGAAATTGGGCCAAATGATCATGGACCAAAACCTTTGAAAGCAGGGACCAAAATATACCATTTTTCATTGTAAACTGACTCTCTTGGATATATTTTACAAGAACAAAAAAATGACTAGCCTCCTTCTCTAGTAAATGCTTACTGGATTGACTTCCTTGTGTTTTAAGAGTTGTGTTAGATGCTTGAAAACAGCTGAGTCCAAATAACACTGCCATTCTTCAGCAATAATTTACCATCTAGTTTCTGATTTGGGCTTTTCTATTCATTGACAGGCAGAGGATCAACTCTTAGGCTATCATTCTATGTCTCACAAAGCCTCATGTAGGACACAGATTACTCAGAGAAAGGACATTATTATGGGATGGCTACATGTTGGGCTTCCTACAGGAAGCAAGGACAGATAGCATCTAGTGCATGCGTATCTCCCATGTGCAGCTTCCATAGAGTTTGATACCATAAATCCCAGGTAAATGAATATGGCAGGAAACTGACCTGCTTTGCCTCATGACACCTGCCACTCCCCCATTCCTTAATTTTCACTGAAGACAACAGACTTCAGAAAAAAGTAACCAGTAAATGGTGGGAAATTTTGAATATCATCATGAATGAAGAATAATATCCTGTTCTATTTGGTCACAAGTTACTAAAACTTGATGGGTTTTAACAATAATTGATAACAACCACCACTTCTGATAGTGTTTCTACATATTCACTGAATATGTAGTGAGTGAGCAGAGTGAGCACCTCTTAGCCTCAGTTTCCCTTTTAGTAGAATAAAGCACACGCTCACTATGGCGGGACAGGTGAGTTAAGTGAGATAAAGTGCAGTTCAGTTCCTTAATTAGTTACACAGGAAGTGACAGGTTTTCATCTTCTGTAATTCTTCCAATAATCCAGGACGGTAGCAATAGTAAAGCTCCTTCCATAATTACAGTTTATCTTTCTCCCAGTGAAAATCAGTTTCTTATTTCAAGAATGCCATGCCTATTGGATTACCTCAAACAATTCTGAGCTCTCTCAATGTATAATCTGGTATATAGTAAGGGACTATAGGATGGCACTTAAAAGTGTTAACTAGGTATCTGTTAAGTACACCTGGATGGAATCTTTTTTGACTGGCCAATATTTATGTAGTGCGACCAGAAATCAAGCATTATATCGAAGCATGGATATGTTAGTGATCAAATTCCTGCCTTCATGGAGTTGGGGTTCTACTGAGGGAAAATAACCAAGAGATAAATGAAAGAAGCATACTTGTGAAATGAAATGAAGTGGATGGAAGATGAGAAACAGCAGGTGGTGAGGTAATGGTAAACTATCCTGAACCACATCATCCACCTGCTTCTGATTGTCTAACGCTGAGATTTAGGTGTATGCCACAACAACTGGACTCTTGTTCACTGGTGTTGTTGTTGTTATCATTTATACTTTGAACTTTTTTATATAGCTATAGGATCTATCCTTGCTATTGTTTGAGAATTGAATAAGTGACTCTAATGTGTTTTGATTAAAGCTACTCTTACCTTCTTCCAATTTACCCATCACTTCCCTATAACTTCGTGTCCGGTTTTTCAAGCCCACTGTATCTGTTTAATGACTCCGGTGAGTGCAAGACCAAAGTTTTGAATTGACAGTAACAGAACACTCAGCAAAATGAGAATCATTGTGTAGCAAGGCCCTGCCCATCAACAGAGGTCTTATGCCCTTAGAGGTCAGTCCTGACCTGGAGTAAGTTATTAGACACTCTCTGGAAAGGTACTCAAGACTCAGGAAAACTTTTGAAATAGTGTTTTGACATGTAGCATTGACTGGGTGGGCTGGTATTCTTGTATCTCAAAGCTCTCTTTTAATCTAGGTCTCAGCCTTCAGGTTGCTGGGATTACAGGTATCACTGAGCTGTATTTCTGAGACATCTTTTTAGAAAAAAAGGATCTATGTATGCCCCAGTTCCTGTGCTGAAAAGTATAGAAAGCCATTTTTTTGTACTCAAAGACCTTGAATAAAGAGATTCTGGCCTAGGCTACATGGAGCCTTAAAAGCAAAAGGTTTGCTCAAGTTCTAAGAACTTTCTGGAATCTAATAGAGAGACTACACAAAATGGATATATGTACATACGAATGTTTAGGACTGTATTCCTCCTTTAAGAAGCAATGCTATTGCATTTATTTAAAGTCCTTCACCACTATTCATAAGAGTTAGGAACCATTGGCTTAAAATAAAACTAGAAACATCAATTATTTATTGGGAAGCAATAATGTTATCTTCTGTATTATAATCCTCTCACTATTTGCGACATCACCATTATTCTTCTCATTTGCGCTCAAGAAAAGCAGTTACAGTAAGCAGAGTACAGCCCAGTGTACCTGAGTAACACTAATACTGTCCTCCCAGCCGTTACCATTGTAGGGTATTTTTGTTTGCCACCTCCGCTTCCACTGCACAATCAAGGGCAAGGACCACAGTCTGACCTTAAACTATTCAGCTCCACTTAATTACCCATTGAAGGAGAAGTGCATAAATACAGGATGTCCCTTTGCTCTGCCATTCTGCTTTGCATCATTATCAGAAAGACAAATGTAATTCATGTCCAATTACTCACTCACCGCAAGGTCAGAATATTTATTTTTATCATACTTGTGATTTTTAGGATTAGTAATATCAGTATTTATTCATGGCTAACCTAAACCAAACATCCTGTTGATATCTATGAATTGCCAGATAGTTATTGTCGCAGGTATGCTGAGTCACAAAGCAAATAAGAAGTTTATGAGTTGACAGGGAAAAGGCTACAAGGAGGTAAAGATAAGCTTCCCCGAGGTAATCACTAGTGTCTTGTGAAACAGATGCATTGTTTATTTATATTGTCCATTTATTCACCAGTGTGTGCTTGGGAAACTGAAACTACCCCAAATAGTGAGGATTATACAACAATTCACATTATTAATTTTAAATCCTGCTGCTGAAACATTTTGGTTCAATTTATGAAGGGCTCATTTTAGCAATCATTTTTCTCTGCTAATAGAGGAACTTTGCTCAGCTCCAAGACAAAGACAGAAGTAGGAGAGGTGGAAAAATAAAGGAAACCCTTGTGGGCAGGGTTAATTTGCTCTGAAATCTGGAGTGGCATTCACTGCATTCTAGAAGAAATCCTGCAGTCAGTTCTGAGGTTACAATAGAATGATAGTCTTGAAAAGGAGAACCCAGCTCTTTTATTCTCTGCTCTGTCTCTCTCTCTCTCTCTCTCTCTCTCTCTCTCTCTCTCTCTCTCTCTCTCTCTCCCTCCCTCCCTCCCTCCCCTTCCCCCACATGTTCCCCCAATAAACTCAACATGGTTCCCTGAAGAAAAAAAAAAAAAGAAATGAAAAGGAGAACCCAAATCATTAGCTCTAGCATCATATACTTGGTTCATTCCTTTTGTTATTCACAACCAGCCAATTAAATACATTTTATTATCTTTGACCACTGTAATCAAGACCATATTAACTAATTGCCTGAAGATTTCACTAATTCTTGATTTTTACAGATGGTATTGTTATTGGTTGTGCCTGCTATTCAAATCATTCCCTTTCTCTAGCTATCTGTAATAACAGAGTAATCAGTTATGTAAATATATGTGTGTTTATGTATATTTTCTTTAATGTTTGCTTGTTTCTCTTAGTATTTTCATACATACCACTAGCTTGCAAAGCAGCCTTCTAGTCAAGGCCGGTCATGAGAAAGTAGCTGTTTTAATTGAGCAAATAATTTCTCTCTGAGCTTCTGCTCATGCATATATGAAAAGAAGACATAAAACAACTAGTTTCTTCCCATCCACCAGTCTATATTTTAATAACAGAATATTTTACCTAGCTTCAGTAGGGCATGATGCCATAACTAGTGTGCAAGACAGGTCTCCTTATGAATATGATAAGCACAAAATAGGGGCAATGTGAATAAATTTTTAAGAATCTTTAGCGGAGAGCAAATAAAATAAGAATCCTTGATGCGATGTTGTGTCCAAAGGACTAAATTTGATGCTTGAATGCATTAGGCTTTATAATGCATACATCCCCATGGCTCAGAAATCATTGAGGAGGTAGAGAAATGGCTCAGATAATGGAGTGCTTGGTACACAGCAGGAAGACATAAGTTTGGATTGCTTGTACCCACAAAAGCTGGCCATGGAAGCCTACATCTCCAGACTAGCTATGAGACTTGAGGAGATGGCGACAAGAGAACTCCAGGAGATTTCCAGTCAGTCTGATTCATACAGTGGGTTCCAGATTCAGCAAGAGATGCTATATCAAAAAATAAAGTGAGCAGTTTGATACAGAAGAAGGCACATAGTTAATAGGTGAGCATATACCAAGGTTGGAGAGAACGTATGGCTAGTAGAGAAAAAGAGAAAATCTTTACCTTGGAAATGATATGTCTTTTTGATTTCAAAAACATATATAAAAAAATAAAATACTTTTGCATATGTTAAGATAAAATGTTGTACTAGTGACAGGAGTGGGGGACATTCTCAATCTGGGAATTCTTAACTCTGTCTAAGGAAGGCCTTCATAGAAAATGTGAATGGGCCAGAGTAGCAGATGTGACACGACCCTGATAGGATGCTTGCCTGCAAGCTGACACGTGACCCAAGCAGCACAAAGTGGTAGGTGTCATCTGGGCTTTGTGTTACCCAGAAGACATCTGTGAGGACTGTAAGAATCTCGGGTTTTCTGTTCTCAGAGGCCAGAGACCTACAACTTTCATGTTGCATCAGACAGCTCTTTATTAGCAAATAACAACTCAGGGCCAAATGTGCCAAAGGAGAGAATTTTGAAGAGTCTGATAAATATATTTAACTCATCACATCTTCAAGACTATGGACAGAATTTGAAATTGACCTAGCCAAACTAGGACAGTCTAAGAAATGGTTTTCAAATAACATTTTTTTTTAAAAAAATAAAAAACAAAAAAACCTAAAAGCACCAGCAATGGGGCAGGAATCAAGGGAACAGGAATAGAAAGGAGAGATGATTTTAAAATAGCATTAAGGTCAGTTCCAGTTCCGGTTCCGAGACAGGGTGCTGTCTACAGAGCTTGTCTCAGCGCACTCAGGAGCAGGCAGAGATAAACTCTGCCTGTCACAGTCCCCCCAGCTGCTGCTGAGGGAGTTTGCACAGCCGCCACTGGGCCTACAAGTGGCCAAACAGAGAAAGATTGAAGACTTGAAATTCAGTCCCCTGCACAGTGCAGAAGTAGTGATTGAGCAGATCTTTTCCTCAGAGGTCACAGGAGACACACAAGCCCGAGTGCCACAACTGACCAGGAGCCACCTAACCATGAACCACTAAAGCCATGGGCAAACGTCAGTGCAAAAACTTACATAATAATATAAAGAACAACAAGGTAACTCCAGAAGAAAGTGGCGATCTTACCAATGT
>PVIH01008591.1:27191-64087 GCA_004025045.1 Sigmodon hispidus
CTTTTTGATGATCATCAAAGCTCTCAAAGAAGATATGAAAAATAGCCTTAAAGAAATAGAAGAAAATACAAACAAAAAATTGGAAGAGATGAACAAATCTATGAAAGAAACATGCCAGGAACTAAAAGCTGAAATAGAAGCAATAAAAAAGGCACAAAATGAGGCAAAGATGGAAATAGAAAATCTGAAGAAAAAAGCTACAACCACAGATACAAGCATAACAAACAGAGTTCAAGAGATGGAAGACAGAATCTCTGAAGTGGAAGACTCAGTAGCTCAAATAGATATATCAGTCAAAGAAAATAGTAAAACTAAAAAAGCCATAACTCAAAATGTTCAAGAAATCTGGGACACCATGAAAAGACCTAATTTGAGAATAATAGGAATAGAAGAAGAAGAAGAATACCAGCTGAAAGGCACAGATAATGTTTTCAATAAAATCATAGAAGAAAACTTCCCTAACCTGAAGAAGGAAATGCCTATAAAGATACAAGAAGCTTACAGAACACCAAATAGATATGACCCCTCAAAAAAGTCAGCATGCTATATTATAATCAAGCCACAAAACATACAGAACAAAGAAAAAATTTTAAGAGCTGCAAAAGAAAAGGGTCAACTTACATATAAAGGCAGACCCATCAGAATAACACCTGACTATTCAATGGAAACTATGAAAGCCAGAAGGGCTTGGTCAGAAGTTATACAGACGCTAAAAGAGCATGGCTGCCAAACTAGAATACTATACCCTGCAAAATTATCAATGACCATAGATGGAATAAACAATATATTTCATGACAAAGTCAGACTGAAAGAATATCTGTCTACCAATCCAGCACTACAGAGAGTATTAGAGGGAAAACTCCAACCTAAGGACCCCAGATACACCCACGAAATCACAATCAATAATACCACAGAAGAATACTCCAGAGAAAGGAAATATAAACATGTTACCACCAAAAAATGGTAGGAAATATCAATCTATGGTCACTAATTTCCTTTAATATCAATGGACTCAACTCTCCTATAAAACGTCACACACTAACAAGATGGATACAACAACAGAAGCCATCCTTCTGTTGCCTTCAAGAAACACACCTCAACCGCAAGGACAGACCCAGGCTTAGAATAAAGGGTTGGGAAAAGATTTTCCAGTCAAATGGTCCTAAGAAACAAGCAGGGGTTGCAATTCTAATATCTAACAAAGAAGACTTTAAGCTAAAAGCAATAAAAAGGGACCAAGAGGGTCACTACTTATTCATCACAGGAAAAATTGGTCAAGAGGAGATTTCAATCTTGAATATTTATGCCCCTAATATAAGGGCACCTACTTATGTAAAAGAAACATTGCTAAAGCTCAAATCCCACAACAGTTCTTACACCCTAATAGTGGGGAACTTCAATACCCCACTTTCAACCCTGGATAGATCAACTAGACAGAGACTCAACAGAGAAATACGGAGTCTACATGGGGTTATGATGTAAATGGATTTCATAGATATCTACAGAACCTTCCACCCAAACGCAAAGGAATATACATATTTCTCAGCTCCTCATGGAACTTTCTCCAAAATTGACCACATAATTGGTCATAAAGCAAAGATCAACAGATACAAAAAATGGAAATAATCCCTTGTAACATATCAGACCACCAGGGACTAAAGTTAGAGTTCAACAACATCAAAACCCAAAGAAAGCATACCAACTCATGGAAACTAAACATCACTCAGCTGAACCATCTCTGGGTCAAGGAAGAAATTAAGAAAGAAATCAAAGTCTTCCTAGAATTTAATGACAATGAATCCACAACGTATCCAATCTTGTGGGACACAATGAAAGCAGTCTTAAGAGGAAAATTCATAGCTCTAGATGCCTATATGAAAAACCTAGAGAAATCCCACACTAGAGACCTAACAGCTCAGCTGAAAGCTTTAGAACAATTAGAAGCGAACTCACCTAGAAGGAGTAGACAGCAGGAAATAATTAAAAGTAGAGCTGAAATCAATACAATTGAAACAAATTAAACAAAACAAAGAATCAATGAATCTAAGAGTTGGTTCTTTGAAAAGTTAACAAGATAGATAAGCCCTTAGCCAAACTAATCAAAAAACAGAGAGAGAGTGTTCAAATCAACAAAATCAGAAATAAAAAGGAGGACATAAAAACAGACCCCCAAAAAATACAGAGAATTATCAGATCATATTTTGAAAATCTGTATTCCACAAAAATGGAAAACCTAGAAGAAATGGATGGCTTCCTGGACAGGTACCATCTACCAAAATTAAATGAAGATCAGATTAATTACCTAAACAGGCCTATAACCCTTAAGGAAATTAAAGCTGTCATTAAAAACCTCCCCAAAAATAAAAGCCCTGGTCCAGATGGTTTCAGTGCTGAATTCTACCAGACATTCAAAGAAGAATTACTACCGTTACTCCTCAAAATATTTCACAGGTAGAAACTGAAGGAATATTGCCAAATTCCTTTTATGAGGCCACAATTACCCTAATACCCAAGCCATTCAAAGACACAACAAAGAAGGAGAATTACAGACCAATTTCCCTCATGAATATTGATGCAAAAATTCTCAACAAAATTTTGGCAAACCGTATACAACAATGTATAAAAGATATCATCCACCACGACCAAGTAGACTTCATCCCAGAAATGCAGGGCTGGTTTAACATACAAAAAACTGTAAATGTTATCCATCATATAAACAAACTAAAGGAACAAAACCACATGATCATATCCTTAGATGCTGAAAAAGCCTTTGACAAAATCCAACACTCCTTTATGATTAAAGCCCTGGAGAGATCAAGAATACAGGGAGAATACATAAATATAATAAGGGTGATTTACAAGAAGCCAACAGCCAGTATCAAACTTAATGGAGAAAAACTCAAAGCAGTCCCAATAAAGTCAGGAACTAGACAAGGATGTCCTCTTTCCCCTTATCTATTCAATACAGTTCTCGAAGAAGTTTTTGTTAAAGCAATAAGGGAATGGAAAGAGATTAAGGGGATACAAATTGGAAAAGAAGAAGTGAAGCTATCTCTATTTGCAGATGATATGATTGTATACATAAGTGACCCACAAAATTCTTCCAAGGAACTGCTACAGCTGATAAACACCTTCAGCAATGTAGCAGGATACAAGATTAACTCAAAGAAATCAGTAGCCCTTCTATACACTAAAGATAGAATAGCTGAGAAAGAAATAAGGGAAACATTACCCTTCATAATAGCTGCAAATAGTATTAAATACCTTGGAGTAACTATAAGCAAAGTAACAGACCTATTTGACAAAAATTTTAAATCATTGAAGAAAGAAATTGAAGAGGATATCAGAAAATGGAAAGCTCTCCCATGTTCCTGGATTGGTAGGATCAACATGGTAAAAATGGCAATTCTACCAAAGGCAATCTACAGATTCAATGCACTGCCCATCAAAATCCCAACACAATATTTTTTGGATCTTGAAAGAACACTACTCAATTTTATTTGGAATAACAGGAAAGCCAGGATTGCCAAAACAGTTTTACTCAACAAAAGAACCTCAGGAGGTATCACCATCCCTGACTTCAAGTTATACTATAGAGCTACAGTAATAAAAACAGCCTGGTACTGGAATAAAAACAGACTTGTGGACCAATGGAATAGAATTGAGGATCCAGACATTAACACAAAAACCTATGAACACCTGACCTTTGACAAAGAGGCCCAAAACATTCAATGGAAAAAAGATAGTATGTTTAACAAATGGTGTTGGCATAGCTGGATGGAAGTGTGTAGAAAAATGCAAATAGATCCAAGCCTGTCACCATGCACAAAACTCAAATCCAAGTGGATCAAAGACCTCAACATAAACCTAGCCACTTTGAACTTGATAGAAAAGAATGTGGGAAATACACTTCTACGAATTGGCACAGGTGACCACTTCCTAAATATAACACCAGTGGCACAGACACAAAGACCAACAATCAATAAGTGGGATATCCTGAAGCTAGGAAGCTTCTGTAAAGCCAAGGACACTGTCAATAGGACAAAACGACAGCCTACAGAATGGGAAAAGATTTTCACCAACCCTACAAGTGATAGAGGACTGATCTCTAAGATATATAAAGAGCTCAAGAATCTAGATCCCAAAACTTTGAATAACCCAATCAAAAAATGGGGTACAGATCTAAAAAGGGAATTCTCAGCAGAGGAATTATGAATGGCTGAAAGGCACCTGAAAAAGTGATCATCATCTTTAGCCATCAGAGAAATGCAAATCAAAACAACTTTGAGATACCACTTGTTAGATTGGCTAAGATAAAACACACAGATGACAGCCTATGCTGGACAGGATGAGGAGCAAGCGGAACACTCCTCCATTATTGGTGGGAGTGTAAGCTTGTTCAGCCACTCTGGAATGTAATATGGGGGTTTCTCAGAAAATTGAGAATCAATCTCCCCAAGGACCCAGCAATACCACTTCTGGGTGTATACCCTATAGATGCACATTCACACTCCAAATGTATTAGCTCAACTATGTTCATAGCAGCGTTATGTGTAATAACAAGAACCTGGAAACAACCTAGATATCCCTCAGCTGAAGAATGGATTAACAAACTGTGGTACATCTACACAATGGAATACTACTTAGCAGTAAGAAAAAATGATATCCTAAAATTTGCAGGCAAATGCATAGATTTGGAGAATATCCTCCTGAGCGATGTATCACAAACTCAGAAAGATAAGCAGGGGATGTACTCACTCATTAGTGGTCTCTAAACAAACAAACAAGAAAAAAGTAAAGCATGCCCAAGCAGCAAACCACAACCACTGAACAGCTTGGGATCGGAAACACCCTGGACTGACCCTTAGGATCCCACTCCACCTAGAGGAACACCTGAGTCACTCTTGAGGGAGGGGTGACAAAACTGGATTTGCCAGGAGTGGAGACTGAACTAAGCATTATTGGATCAGTGGTACCATGGGACTGTCTGCTGCCTGCCCAGGAAGGGGATGGGGAGTTGTGGAGAAGAAAAAATGACCTGATGTTGGGAGAGGGGGAAAGGGCTTTGAATAAGGATATATAGGGTTAGAAAAAAAAATTCAGATGGAAAGCTGAACACAAAGTAATTTTATGTCTAGCAAATTATTTGCATTATCACCCTTGATAAGTCATGCTGATGATTTTTATTTTCTTTATAGTTATTGTTAACTTATCAGCATTTTAATTTCAATTTACTGTTTTTCTTGATAAATACAAAATAAAGAAGAAAAAAAGAGGAAAAAATAGCATTAATGCTATATTTTCAAGGGAATGTCAAAATAAAACCCATTATCTTGTATTTTAACCTAAATTTTAAAAAGAAAAGAAAATGACTTTTAGTGGCTTGTGAAAATATAAATTTAAAGACGTGCGATACTAAATGAGTATTAAAAAGAGTATATCAATGCACTGGAATCACAAGAATATATGAGAGGTTTTAAGGTAAGTGAATCTACTTTTGTCTTGGTTTGCTTTATGTGTTTAATTTTTTTATTTACCCAACAATTTCAATGTATAGGTAACACTTTAAATTCAGAAGCAGAAATAAAATGAATCTAGGTTGAATTTTTAAAACCTGATACTCTTGAGAACTGAAGGGCTCATGGTAATAAGACCAGGAGTGTTAATGTCAGTTTAGCTGGCAAACATAAGGAGAGACAGGTATACTCACTCATTCCCTGGCATAATGTATATTGTTATGACCTCTTTGGAAGACAGTGTGGCAGTACAACAACTGAGCCTTAAAATATTCATAGCCTAGGACCCAGTTATTTGAACTCTGTGAAACTAGCCTAAGGAAATAATAAAAATATAGGTGCAAAGATGTTCATCTAACCATGATTTACAGGGGTCAAAAATTGCATCATAATGACTTTGGATAGAAATGAGCCCAGATGACTAGAAATAGTGAAATGTTATATTAAAATGTGCTAATTCCATGTGATACAATACAAGGTCACTGAAGATAATATCTATAGTGATTATTAAAAGATATAAAACTTATACATAGCTAGCTTTATACAAGGATCTAAATATGTGTACTAGAATGTGATGGCTACAAAATATAAGTGTATAAAAGAGCCTAGAAACTTGGAAAGACATAGTAAGATATTAACTAAATATAAACATTTTTTGGATATAAAATATAAGTGATTTTTCTCCTTTTTTACATCTTACGCTATTACATAATTGTATTAAATAAGAAGTACAATTCTTGTAAGCAGATAAAAGTATTGGGGAGACATATTAATTCCAAATCTGAGTCTGATACACTTATCCATTTGAGAAACAGCATCTCACTTGAGCCAGCAATTACTTTGAAGACAGTAACAATTAGGATCATTTTTAAAGGAAAAAAAAAGTCCTAAGCTTGATATTCTACCTCTGTTTACTTCAGGTGTGTTCTCTGGTCCTCTCTATGTTCTCTGAGTTATGCAACACTTTTGTGCATCATGTACAGTCAGTATATACCACAAAATATTTGTGTACTAAATGAATAAATAAATAAATGAGTAATTTACCCAAGAGGAGCAGTAGAGTCAGCCTGGTAGGTTCAACTTCAAAGTCAGTGTTAACAGTGACTGCCCAGATAAAGTGCAGAGAAGGCCAAAGTCCATCCCTCAGCACTTTGACAAATGCAGGGTTTATCACTGGAACTGGGCAGTGTCTAGCCTGGAAGTTATATATTTATCCAGTCATAAAGGCGTGAATGCCTTCAAAGTGCAGCACAGGGCTCTCTCTGAGAACAGCTCTTCAATGCTTAACAGAGCAGCTAGTAACAATTATGATTCCTGTCTTTCTTGAAATTTCCTATTTGTTCACTTGCAAAAGGCATTACTACTATGGAATAAAGGAGTGGATGAGGAACTCCATTTGTAAAAGAGAGAGCAGATATCGACAAGAATCTGAGCTATGTGTGGATGATTGCCCTTCTACAAGGTTCTGTTCAGTTGGGGTAATTTAAAAGCAAACTTTGGCTAGCTGGTCATAAAAGGAGCCAGATTATAGAGGGGATTTACACAGCAGTTACCATAGTCTTTGCAAGTGGGCTACAATGCTTTAGTGGTCCCTGGATGTTTAAGATTAATGTCTGAATCAGCAGTGTTATTGTTACAAGACACTTAGATGATAGTAGTCATTTGATGCAGGAATTTTTAGCCTCTATCAGAATGTAAAATGGTCTACAAGAACACTTATGACCATGGCTTAAAGCTGCTCTCAAAATAGGTTAAACATCATGTTGATTACTTTTTCCCATTGGCAGCTAGGATGCATAAATCGGTCTAGAGACACTTTTGTTCATTCAGGTAACATGACCTAAATGAGGATTAAACATGTTCACTCATTCAGAGATAAGAAACTAAAATCATTAACCTAGAGGAAAGCAAATAATCACAGAGAATCTCCTATGCAAATGACTCCTTCTTTAATCAAGGATGCAATTAAGGGGTTTTCTATGTACTAGAAAAGCAGTTCTACAATGTTCTATGCAAACAGCATGTTTCTTCCTTTGTGTCTTTATTGGGATGGGTGATAGATATAAGGAAGTGAGGGATTCAGTTCTCTGTCTATACCAAAATAATTTGGTCAATCAGCAATTTGTACTAATCACACAAGGAAAGAATGATGAAGACAAAGTCATTTCCCTAGAGGGAATGTTTTTCAGACCAAGATGACTATGCAAAGATTAAATGGTGGATTTGTAGAAACATAAGATTCTCCTATAAGGTCAAGATAAGTTCTGTCTATTTACTAAATAATTTTGAGGATAAAAATTATTCAATCAGTAGGATCAATGGCTTAATTCTTCCTCTTTAAAACCTGAAAGATAAAATCATGTGAAATAATGATAAAAATCAGATAAAATCATATGAAAACTCAGATATGATGGTTTTTGTCCCAGGTATTCCAAATGACCATGTATAACATTCAGGAATTTATCAAAATAAAAAGTCCCTCTTGAGGATGCTATTGAGATTTGGAGGCTGTTTCAGACTATTGGGATACTTAGCCAGGAAAATGTGTCAGAGAGTAAAGAAAATCATGTGCATTATCTGAATTGTTAACACCAAACTCTCTTCTAGAACTCCAGTAAAGCAGGTAGGATTATTATATGAAATTCTTTAAAAGACAGAAGAGATTATCAGAAAAAAAAGAGTAGTAGAGCCCTTGGAGCTGAGTTAGAGCTGTGTGAGCCAAGAGACAGGGGTATTGAAAATTCAGTTCCTCTACACAATCAGCAATCTCTCTTTACCACTGAGCCTTCTCTCCAACTGTGGATCTTTTCATTTTGAAGTGAAACCAAGTGCATCTTAAACTTAATACTTCTCCCTAGTGAAAATAGGCAGACCAAAATAACAACACGGAGATTAAAATTCCAGATACCAGGAATTAAAATTGGTACCAGGCCAGTGTCACAAATCCAGAAAGACAAACATATAGATAACATGATGGCTTATTATTAATTTATCATATACACATTTGTGAAGCATCAGAGATGGTGTTAAGTTTAATATTCAGTGAAGAGGCAAGAACATAACTGTGATCCAATCAGATGATTAGATAAAAACTCCATAAAAAGGACATAAAGGTTGCAAAAGGTGCAAAGTAGAAAGAAGTAAAGTATCACAGACTGAAAAGTTTCTTCAGTATTTGCAAATATAAGAATGTTGGTTAGTACATTATTTGGGACAAGAAGCATAGTCATAGCCAAAATGTTAGTTTACTGTCCCTGCAGACATTGGAATATTTGGTATTTTTATACACACAGAAGAAGACTGACATACACATGTTGGCACATGCACACAACAAATGAGTTACCAATTTTTCTACTAAGTACACAAGGAAGTGTGCAAAAAAGAAAAACAACAACAAACAATGTATAAGATTGGGAATCAGAAAAATCTACTTTGATTCTCATATTTGCTTGGGAGCTAGTTTGTTTTCTGGGAAAACTTGGGAGCTGTGAAAAACTAAGTAGAAACATAAAATGTGCCTAATATAGAGGGTTTGGGGTGTGGTTATTAGCTAACAAAGAATTTTTCCTTTCTGTATGGTTTGAAATATGACCTATTTTAATGTTTATTTTTAGGACTGACATAAAATAGTGAAAATAAGAACAGGGAATGGGAGGAAAGAAAAGAACAAAAGAGGAAAGCTCAATGTGAATATAAATTTGGTCCAAACTTCTTCAGCATGGGGAAAGGACCTTACACTTGACATTCAATCCTTTCCTCATAAATGGGAGTGGTCAGAAAGACCAAGTGATTAATTTAAGATGGCCAGCAAAAGAGAGCATAAATAGCAAGTGGAAAAACCATTCATCATCAAATATTATTACAAGCACAGTTAACTTGGTGTGTCTATAAGTCTGTGTGACATTTTGCTGGATGAAAAGATGAGGATTTTGGTGAGTGTTTAGTGCTTGCTTGTGTCTCAGAATAGTAATTAAGACAGCCACCAGGTTTATCAGACTTTAGGGTACATGCCTAAAGTTCCAGAACTTCAACAGCTGAGGCTAATGCAGGAAGATGAGAAGGGCCAGGTCTATAAAGAAAGAACTATCTCAAAAAAGAGGGGATAGACTCATGCTTCATTATTCATTTGCTTGGAGGTGGTGTTTCTCTCTCCTCTGTTTTTCTTTCTCGGTCCCCAACACTCCAGATATATATATATATATCCTAATTTTCAGGTAATAGGTGGAGGTTAATAAAATTTCACAGGTTGTATACTTTTTGATAGTAGGTTTAATTAGCCCCATTTTAGAGACAAAGATCACTGAAGCTTGAAGAGGAACATTCTGTAACCTGAAAGTGATCACACTGTATGTGAAGCCAGCTGACTAAAAGCTGTCCTGTTAATTATTGCATCATCCTGCCTTCCAAGGAGTCACTCAGGTCAAAGACTACCTGGAGAGAGCAGACTCTCTGCTCTTCCCTGAACAGCAAACCACTTGGTAGCAGCCTTTGGTCACAAATGAAACTGGACATGACCTTTATAGGAGAAGGTCTACATTCCTTTGCTGAGATTTCACAAGAGGAAATGATGAGGCATTTTTTTTCCTGAGTGTTGAAACTGGACTCTTTGTCCATGAACACCGGCACTGACAAATGGAATGCTTTGAAAAATTCCTCAAAGGTAAAAGGTAGGCTTTCTTCTCCTGAATTTCTGATGTAGTCCCAAAAGGAAATAGAAGCTTGCATAATTCAGGCCCAAGTGACTCTTCTAACAGTCTTAACTGCAAATCTTTTTCTTTACTAATTAGTTAAATACTTGTGCTCCTGAGTCACTAGGTTGTCTACCAGTCACTGCTTGTTCTGGCTTTTCTGCCGTCCAGTGAAACTTGTAAGGAATTAGACACTCGAAAGATCCCACATTCAAGTAGTGCAAATGAGTCAACAATGAAATCAGTCACTGCAGACAAGGCTGGATAAGTGAAAGCTTTAGGAATCACTAATGCTGAGGCAGGGCCTTCATCTAGGCTGCCAACTGATAGAAGAGAGGATAACTGCTTGTGTTCATTTATAAGTGTAACAAGTTTTCTTGCAAAAGTCTGAATTTCACTCTGGTCAAATCCTGTAATTGTTGACGCATTATGGAACACCACTATGTTTAACCTGCTATTTGGGAATGCAGCCAGAGTGTATAGGCACTGATTAAGCCAAAAGTACAACCAGGCATAATCTGTTTTAGATGGCCAATGGAGAAAACAGAAATTGTCAATCCTTGAGGCCACTGAGAATCAAGCACATATTCCTGGAGCCAAGACAGGGCTTAGGCTATAAGAGTGCTCAGAAGGTAGGAACATTGCTATTTCTAGAAAAGCATTGTCTTCAGCATAGACTATTTCTCTTCACATTACTCATTACCATGCTTAGCCCCAAGCTCTGGATAAAACCTATGTTTGCTATTCCCTGTTATAGATATAGATAGATAGGTAGATAGATAGATAGATAGATAGATAGATAGATAGATAGATAGATAGACAAACAATAGAAAGAAAGATAGGTAGATAGATATAGATCAATAGATAGGTAGATAGATAGATAGATAGATAGATAGACAATAGAAAGAAAGATAGGTAGATAGATATAGATCAATAGATAGATAGATAGACAGATAGATAGATAGATAGATAGATAGATAGATAGATAGATAGATAGATAGATGATAGGTAAAAAGGAGACTGACAATTTTTTTAGAAACAAAAGGTGGTAAAAGCCAGGAAGAGAAATGTGAACAAAGACAACAAATGCATAGATGTGCCACAGGAAGCAGTAACAGACCCTTCATTCCCTGCAAGAGTGAGGGATTTGTTTGGTGGGCTTGCACAAGAAAAATGCACAAGCCTGAGCCTCCCTATTGAGTATCACAAACTCCTTCTTCTTTTTTTCTTTTTTTTTTTGTGGTAATCTCACATGAAGTAGGTTTTACTATAAGATAAGGCATAAATAATAAAGAGGTCTATTGAATTATTATAAACTGTTCATTCCTCCAAGAGGAGACAACAAATGTTAATATACATATGCCTAGAAGAGAGAGTTATAGCACCCAAGAAGAAATGGAGCCTCACCCTCACTTCCTGCCTTCCTGACTATCATATCTCCTGTCTTCCACTAGCCCTCTTGCCATAGGGCCTTCCCACCCATGACGGCCATATTTATTCTTCAGTTGTGAGAGTCTTAATTAACCATTCATACCTAAGCAGTTGTCTGGGAGCCACGTATTAGATAAAGCATGCAGAGTGTCATCTGGGCCTGGGTGACTTCTTTTTCAGGTGCACAATGGAGGCATCTTCCCTGACTCTGGCAGCTACTACCATCCTTGTAAAGCACTGACAATTTGGTTAAGGGTGACTAAGAGAGAATTCTTATGTTGGCTAGAAATTAGTCAGATGACATTTCCTTAAACTCTGCTTTCATTTCTCAGTGAAAGGTTGATGCATTTGGTTTTCCTGTCATATCATTTTAGTAATGACCTGTGGTTACAACACAGTTTCTAGAAGCCTTTAACAGTAGAAGTGTATTATGAACATGGTCTGTGGTGGGCTTGCGCTTGGAGATTCAGTATTATAATAACTAGGAACCCAGTGTTCCAGTTACAAGGAGCCAATGATTCAGACAAGGAGGATCACAAGCCTGTTTTTTTTTTTTTTCCTCATCATCATGGCACCATGATCTACTGGAAGACAAAGACACTAAAACTTTGGACAACACATTCCAAAGATCTTATCAATCATTATGAATGTAGTATAAACCTCAGAGTATGCGAAGTTTAAAAATTACAATAACCATAACACAAAAAATGCAGGCAGTTGGTGACTCACCTTAGAAGAATGCTCTGGATACCTTAAAACGAGGATTCTGGGCTAAGATGTTAAGAGATAAAAAAGAGATTAAAAAAAAACTCTAATCATTCAAAAGTTAAAGGGTGGAGTGGAGACTGAGTTTTGTGTTCTTAGCATTTATAAAGATGAACACAAGAAGAATAAATATTCAAGAAGAGTGATGATTTAATAGACCACTGAAACAGTGGGTGTAACAGAAGAAACAGATACATTGGTCAGAGAAAATATTAAATCTAAAAGTCTCCTGACACAAAATATTCACAAAGTCTGAGAAACTATACAAAAAAACAAATATAAGAATAATATAAATACAGGAAGCAGAAAGAATGTCAATGCAAAGGTCCAGAAAATATTTTCAACAAAATCATAGAAAAAAAAATCTAACCTAAAGAAGGACATGCCTATGAAAGTACAAGAAATATAGAGATCAAAACATTAAACATAAAGAACAAAGAAAAATATTAAAATCTGCAAGGGAAAAATAAAACATAATACATAAAAGCAGACCTATTAGAATAATATTAGATTTTTTGATGGAGACTCTAAAAGCCAGAAGGGCCTAGACAGATGTGTCACAGACTCTAATGACCATGAATACTAGTACAGACTACTCTACCTAGCCAAACTTTTCATTATCATAAATGGAGAAAATAACATATTTTATGATAAAAAATCAAATTTAAACAGTATCTACAATCAAAACCTATAGAAGGTGTTATAAGGAAAACTCTAGCCTAAGGAGGTTAATGACACAAACTATACACAGAAAATAAATGATCCTACACCAGCAAAACCAGAAGAGGGGACACACACATATACACTCATACACACACCATATTCTTTGCCACCACCACCACCAAAATTAAGCACCACTGATCATTGATATCTCTCAGTATCAATGGTCTTAACTTCGTATTAAAAAAGATATAAAAGACTAACAGAATAGATGCAAAAACAAAATCCATCCTACTACTGTACCCAAGGCACATACCAGAACATCAAGGATAGATATTATGGGTCAGGGTTTACCAAGCAAATGGACCTAAGAAGTAAGCTGGTGTGGTCATTTTAATACCTGACAAAATAAACTTCCAACCAAAATGAATCAAGAGTCAAGGAAGGATATTCCATGTTCATCAAAGAAAAAAACATAACAACATGACATTTATACCATAAATGCAAGGTACCCAAGTTTACAAAACAAAAAAAGAAAACACTACTACAACTTAAATCACATATTGATCCTCACACACTGATAGTAAGAGATTTCAATATTTCACTTACACCAATATAGAGGTCAACTAGACACAAACTAAACAGAAAAATACTGGACCTAGGAAACATTATGAGCCTAAGGGCACTAACAGATATTTATAGAAAATTTCACCAAAACATAAAGGAATATATCTTATTCTCAATATTTCACAAAATTTTCTCCACAACTGACCACATACTCACACACAAATCAAGTCTCACTAGATACAAGAAAATTGAAATAACTCTGGCATCAGACCACCATGGATTAAAGCTAAAGACTGAAATGAATGAAGAAATTAAAAACTTTCTGGAACTCAATGAAATTGAATACAGAGCAGACCCAAACTAATGGGACACAATGAGAACGATTCTAAGGGGAGAGATTGGAGCACTATGTCCTGTTATGAAGCATTTGGAGAGGTCTCACACTAGCAACTTCACAGTAAACCTGAAAATTCTAGAACAAAAATAAATAAGCACACCCCCAAAAAAGCACGGTGCCAAAAAACAATCCTTTTAAAGGCTGAAAACAATACAATAGGAAGAATAAGAATAATACAAGGAATCAATAAAACAAAAAATTGGTTCTTTGGGAAAATCAACAAGAGAGACAAGCCCTTATTCAAACTAAATAAAAGTTGTAAAGAGAATATTCCAAGTTAACAAAATGTGAAACAAAATAGAGAACAGATACCAACAAAAAATTAGGGAAGCTATATGGACATACTTTAAAAACCTGTACTCCACTAAATTGGAAAATGAAAAAGAAATGGATAATTATCTCAGAAAAGATCACTTAGGAAAGCCAAATCAATATCAGATAATTTAAATAGACCTATGAACTGTAGTCAAATAGAAGCAGTCATTAAAATTTTTTTACCACCTCCCTCAAAAAAGCCCAGGGCCAGATGATTTAAATGCAGAATTCTATCAGACTCTTAAAAAATTGGTAATGCTAATACTCAAATTATTTTGTGAACTTGAAATATAAAGAACATCACACAATTCATTTTATGAGGCCATAGTTACCCTAATATCAAACCACATAAAGCAAAACTCAACAAAGAGAATTACATACTAATTTTCCTTAAAAACAGAGATACAAAACTGTGCAATGAAATAATTTGCAAACCAAAGGAGAAAAGCATAAAAAATCATCTATCAGCATTAATGGGACTTTATCCCATAGACATAGAGATGGATCAAAATGTGAGTATATGTAACATATCTTATAAACAAACAGAAAAAACCAAACTACATGATCATCTCTTTAGATGCAAAAGGGTCTTTGACAAAATCTAATAATCGGTTAAAGAAAATCCTGGAGACATTAAGGATATAAGGACCATATCTAAATATAATAAAGGCACATTTAAATAAGCCTATTGCCAGCATCAAATTAAGTGGAGAGAAATTCAATGCAATTCAACTAAAATCAGCAACAAGATAAGGTTGTCCATTCTTTCCATATCTTTCAATATAGTTTTTGAAATTTTAGCTAGAGCAATAAGAGATCAATAAAATATAAATTATAAGAGAAAAAAATCAGTGTCTCATTATTTTGAGGTAATATGATAGTATAGAAGGGAGAACCTAAAATTTCCACCAAGGAATTCTTACAGCCAATAAACACTTTGACTGAAGTGACAGAATACAAGATTCATTCAAAAAATTAGTTGCCTTCCTGTATACACATGACAAACAGGCTAAAAAAAATCAGGCAAACAACACCTTTAACAATAGCCTCAAATAATATAAAATAGTTTGGGTTAATTCAAACAAAGCAAGGGAAAGACTTTCATGATAAAACAAATTTAATTGCAGAAAGAAATTGAAGATAAAAAATATTTCATGCTCATGGAGCAGTAGAATTAATATAGTAAAAATGGCCATTCTACCAAAAGTAACCTACAAATTCAATACAATCCCCATCCAAATCCTAACACAGTTTTTTCCAGGCTTTTAAGGACCAATACTCAACTTCATATGAAACAGGACTTCAAAAATAATTCTGAATAATAAAAGCTCTGCTAAACATAACACCATCATTGATTTCAAGTAGGATTCCAGAGATATAGTATTAAACATCACATGATATTGGCATACAAATGGACAAGTTGATCAATGAAATAGAATTGAAGAGAGACATGCATTCAAATGTATTTAGGCACTTGGATTTTTATAAAGAAGCCAAAAATACACATTGTAAATAAGAAAGCATCAATAAATGTGATTATCAAACTTGAAGTTAGCTTGTGGAAGAATGCAAATAGATCCAAAAACTCCAGTCCATGTGGGTTGAAGGCCTCAACATAAAACCAGATAAACTGAAGCTGACAATAGAGAAAGTAGGGAATAACCTTTAATGCATTGTCACAGGAGATAATTTTCTGAATAGGACACCAATCATGTAGGCATAAAGATCAACAAGATTTTTCTCCCCCCCCCCACTTTCTTTTCTTTTAAATTTTATATTGATTTATTTTGAGGAGGAGTTGCAAGTGCAGAGAGTAGATAAGAAGGGAGGAAATATGAGTGAGATTGAGATGCATGATGGAAAATCCACAAAGAATCAATGTTTTTAAGTGGGGAGAGCTCTAGTGTGAGGACTCATGGATCTCCCTAGAAAAGAGCTATTGAATAGTTTTTATGCATAGGCTGGGATGGATGGAGATGAAAATGGTAGAAATCAAGTTGAGGTAGAGATGGATTGTGAAAAGTGTATGGAGAGAAACAACTGGAACTAGGGGGAATTTAGAAGTTGGTGTGAAAACTTAGTGTAGCGGAAACTTCCTGAAATCTATGAAAGTGACCCGAATGAGGACTCCTAATAACTAGGGATCTAGAGCATCAACTGCCATCTCCTGTAGCTAGGCAAGGTTTCCAGTAAAGAAACCTAATTGCATCCAATTGAGTTGCTGGCCAAAGGGGTTCCATGAAATCCTCCCAAAAAACCTCAGCTGAGGCTAACTCAAAGGGTTGCTTTCCACCACAAAACTAGCAGCATGGCCCTATTGCTGAGGACAACATCCATCCAACTCAATGAATATGGAGAAGCTGAATTGGTGCCAACGAAGAGCCTTCACCCCTATGTTTCAGTTTCTTTGTTTTAGGAAGATCCTTTGCAGACTACTGAAAGAGAAACATAGATACCAAACCAGACACAAAAACTTTGCCTGCATAATATGCTAGAGCAACCATAGCACTGAACATGTGGAAGTTCTCAACCAGTGTCTGATTTGACTTAAAGCTCACTCTATGAGAAAAAAAACCCATACCTGACACAGCTGAAATAACCACATAACAAGGACTAGATAATTCAGAGACCAAGTGTAAAAATCAAACACAACTAGTCAAAAAAGAAAAAAAGAAAGAAATCAATAAAATTATTCCTAATGATATTCTGCTATACTCACAGATCAGTGCCTTATTCAGTCATCAAAGGGGCTTCCTCCAGTGGCAGATGAAAACACATTCAGAGTCCCATAGCCAGACATTATGTGGCAACAGAGTCTAAATGAGAGGCCTCCATCAAACCATTTCTCTTAGAACTTCTGGAATCTCATGAAAGAAGGGGCAGAAAAATCCTAAGTGTCAGGTGATTGAGAATACCAGAAGAACAAGGCCCTATCAATCAATAAGCAAAGCACATGGGCTCATAGAAACTGAAGCAATAAGCACAAAGCCCACATGGGTCTGTACCAGATGCTCTGTGTCTATACAATACCTATTAGCTTAGTATTTTTATGAGATTATAGCTGTGAGAATGAGTGGGTACTGACTTCTGTGCCTGCTCTTGGGACTCTTTTCCTCTTATTAGATTGCTGTGTCCAACCTTAACGTGATAGATTTTTTTCTTATCTTATTATACTTTAATATATCTTATTATACTTAGTTTGTTATTTCTTAAAAACTTATTCTTTTCTAATGAGAAACAGAAAGGGACTGGATCTGGAAAGGAGAGAAGATGGGAAGGAACTAGAAGGAGTAGAGGGAAGAGAAAGCATACTCAAGATGTATTATATAAGAAAAAATCTATTTTTAATAAAAATAAAAATATAACAAATAAGGAGCTAGAGTACCTGGTATTAGATAAATAAAAATATGGAATATCAAAAAACAAAAAAATTAAAATTCTAAAAACACTTGAATTTTTATGCACAAAAATATATTTTAGTGTATGAAAGTTAGTTTAAATTTTTCATTCCTAAAAATTTTTGAAACAATTTTTTATATAATAACTAGAATAAATTACCTCTTAATCCCCTAAAAATAAGAATACAATATTTAGGGACCATGAGTATGGACACACTTGGGAAAACAGTCTGGAAGAAGATTGAATTTGATAATGTAAGTTGGAGCCATATTGTGGAGGCGTCAAAGTGTTATGAAGGAGCCTGTGTCTACTTAGAATATAACAGAAATATGTTCAGTTGTATAATGATAAAGATGATTCTGTGAATTATAAGCATGGAGGTATAGGATTAAGCTAATTGCAAAGAGATTTGGAATTGGAATAGGCTTAAACATTACTCTGGAAATCCCACTGGGATATGATGGGGGCAGTGCATGATATTTTTTCTCAGGCCTGTGTTCATAACTATACTAACAATGAAATTTCTTTTTAAAAACTTGAGACCAACTCAGTCAGAGCACTTGTCTTGTGTCTAGTGCTATTTGAAATGTTTTATGAATACTAACTCATTTTTTCCTAACAACTCTATTTTGAGTGGTGGCAGCACAGGAATTTGAAACACATCAATTTGAGGGCACAGCTCATACAGTGACAGTTTTATAACTCCAGACAAATGCAAAATGAAAATAATAGCTTTATTCTGGAAAACATTACATTAGAGAATGGGTTTATTATACCTATGAGCGTGTAGATTTTCCAATTTAAATCCCAGAAGTAAGCCAATGTATTAGGCCTTTGGACACATTATAAAAATCTCAACACAGGCCACTTCACATTTTTTTTTTTTAACAAAATAAGAGTGAATGAATGTTCTCAATGAGCATGCCACTTGTGGGTCGTAGCACTTGAGAAGCCCAGCATGAATTTGCTTACATTCCCATCCTAAGCTCATAGACCATTTTAAGTATTCAGGGAAAATGAGTAAAAAGGTCAGGGGTTCAGAATGTTGGTGTGATAAATCTTCTGTCACATTGAAGAGAATACTGACTTAAGGGCATGTTATGGGTTGATGCCATGAAGAACAATATGCTTAGAACTGAAATTATCTCAAAGGAATATCAACATTTATGGGGTTTTCTGTACAATCAGCAAATAAAACTGTTTGCATAACACATAACTAGCATAATCATTAGAGCCACCATTACACATATTCATTATCTTACCTTCTGTTAAATTATTATAAATTTTTTACTTAAAATTCTTGCACAATTACCACCAAAAAAATTGTTATTTGATCTGTTTTAGTAAATTCATCAAAACCTAACATACTCATGAAGTAACATTTAAGTTTTGTTAATCATAAACAGTCATCTAATCTAATGTTATATAACCTCAGTATTATTCACTGTCTACTAATATTAACCAATTTTTTATTTATACACTTAAAAATATTTAACTAAAGCATATATAATTATATATAATATAAATTAATATATATCTAAATAATTATATAAACTAATATATAATTGTTATATAATTTATTTAGTTATTTACTTAAGAAAAAACAGAATTGAAAAGTAAATATCAGTATAATAATCTATAATATATGCTATTCATATGTAGTACAAATGTAAATGTTAGGATTCTGAAAGAAGTTTTAGAATCTTCATTTTCATCTTCTCTTGAAGATCAGGAAATTAACAAACAAACAAGAAAAGAGACAAAAACAATTGACAGGATAGTAGCTGGTGTTTTCACACTAAAGAATAATTAACGGAAATACATAAGTTTTTGGTACCATAAATTCTATTTATTGGACTAGAAATATGGCTAAGTATAGAGCTCAATAGTTGACTCTTCATGTTCAGTGACACTGATTACAAAATGATTAAATACAAGAGGTTTTAATTTTGTTTCCAATACAAGGTTTAGAGGGTGCATATAGCCCTGTACAGCCCAAATGGATTAGTAATGTTTATTTTCAGTTTGAGCTACATATTGGTAGCAATCATTAGCCAAAATCAAACCTTTTCTTCTATGAATTGATTTTGTTCATGGTATTTTGAGATGACAAAAATAAACAATAACTAATACACAAACCTTCTTGTATTGACCTTTGAGAGAGAGGCACCATTGTGTGACCAAGCATCCTGGCTTTCCTAGATAGAACAGGTTTCTGGTGATGGACCATCAGTGCTATGGGCTGGATGATTTAGAGAAAACTCCAATGTATGTGCCCTACAGCTCTTTGTTACTTCCACCAATGCTAGATTTGTGCTTATTTTATGTGTGTGCACATGTGTGCACAAGGTAGACAGTAACTGTTCCTGTCACATCCATACTCTTTTTCCTGATAATAGACTATTATTCTCAGTCTTTGGCTGAGAAATATTGCTACCAATTACTTTCCAATCATGAATATTATACATTAAACAGTTTAATATCTTATTAAGAATCATTGTTCTATTTCTTAGTAAACATGTTATTGTGACCAAGTTACTTCATCCATTTTTAAGGCTCTCAATAGAATGAGAGCTAAGCCCTATCATTTAAGAATTATTTTAGGAAAGAATGAAATAATTATTGCAAAGATTCTGATATCAATCTTGATACCCAATAAGGTCTTAATGAGTACATTCTTCCATCTCATCCAAGTTTTTGGATAAGCAACCAAAAATAAGATACCATCAAGTTTCCACAGCTTAAGTCACACATTGTATTGCTTCCACTTTGATATATGCATTGGAGGCCAATGATAAGAAACTAGGATGCATTTGTAGAAGGGTACGTATGGTATTTATGTACTTTATTCCTCACAGGGAGTATCTGGAAACTTAAGAATTTTCTGTGAATATTCACTTCTTTGATATTAGATTGGTATAACATTTGTTAAAGTTTTTACAGCATACATGAGTTGGCAGATGTTTAGAGTAGTAGGTGTGTCTTCCTTTTGATGTCTTTGAGAACACAGACGCCTTCAGGGCTGGGATGATGTCTTTCTATGGGTCATGTTCTTCAACTAATCACAGTGCAATTTATGTGCATTAAACACTGTCACTCAAAATTACATAATAACCAATCACACAGGAAGCAGAGATAGTCAGTGTAAGAAAAAAAAATGGCACACACCACATGGTTCTTGTTCAAGACCATTTAGTGAGGGGCCAGAGCAGTTAAGGGGTTTTAAAGAAACTCCCAGGTAGATTTTTAGAACACCCATTATACTTAGAAAGGGTGCTGAACTTTGTTGAAGTGGTGATGATGAGCTAGGTTTAATAATCATGGTTTATTTGCAACACTTATGCTGACTTGAAACTCAGAGGTAGAAAGAATGTGCATTTATATTCTTAACCTGATGTCTAGTTCCATATAAATCATATGTAACTTTTAAGGGAAAGTCTAACTTATTCCAACAATTTTACCAACATCTTATTTGTTCTGCATACCAATATGTGTAATATTACAATTCAATTTCATAAATAAGGAAATGATAATAAAGGCACAGTAACTGATACAAACAGCTGCACTATCTGTGAACTCTTATGTATGCCTTGTTCCAAACACAATATTCTTACCATTCATATAAGCCACTGAGTGTCATTTGAACTGCTGGGAGGCTCCATTCTTTGTTTCTTGAACATTCTTATGTCACAGTGATACTTTGATAAAAATATTAATTAATTGTGGAGTAGGATTTTAATGGCATTAAGTTCTATGTATGACCCTACATTGTGATAATGTTGTTATCATTGTTAGTTCTCAGGATACATAGAAATGGACCAGAATCAGGAAAGTATAAGCAAATTCAATGCTTTCATTGAATCTTACAGTTCAGAATCATCTGAATTTTTACTTTTATTTTTAGTGAGTGCTCTGAATTTTAAAGTCATATGCAACATTTTATTTATTTCCACTGATCAATTTTTAATCTTTCTTGGGCTCAAAAATGAATTTGAACATATTCATTTACATACTTTTTTATTTTGTGAAGTTTAGAGCATAAAACACTTTCGTAGAAATCCAAAGCAAAGCTTTCGTGCTCAGGAGATCGTACCCTGCTCCTCACCTGGGCAGCACAGTAGAACTGACCCTGTTGGCAAAGGTCCTTGTGAGCTAGTCCTGAGGATGGGAGAGTGGGACAGCTCCCTGAGGATGGGAGAGTGGCCACACTCCCCTCATCTACTATGTGGTGGTGAATGATGCCCTTTACTCTTGCCCCTACCATCTGTATTAGTTGAGGGAGATGACTCTACTTACCAGCTGCAGCACTCAGGAAAGTGGGCCCTGCACCTCCTCTGAACAAAACAGCAGAGCTGACCCTACTGACGGGTGCAGGTGAACTGTCTTGAGAATGTGAGCATGGTAGATCTTTTCTCACCTCTCATCTGCCATATGGTGGTGTGGGCTGGGGAGAGATGCTCTCCCCTTGCTGCTTATGACAAGTGAAAGAAGTGCCCCTGAGATTGTAAGAGTGGTTAGAGCTGTCACTGCCCCTCAGGAACTGCAGTACTAGAGAGACTGGCCCCACAGATGATGGCGACACAGGAGAGCAGACCTTCATAGTTTAGGTGGGAAAGCTATGGGTATGAAGGCAAGAGAACTAGCCCTGCCCATTGCTGATCCCTGCAAGGGGTAAACTCTCCAGGGCAATGCTGGAAAGCTCACCATGGTGCTGGAGACAAGGGAGAGCTGGGGGGCTGACCAAACCTGCAACTACCAAAGCCCAGAACAATGGCTACACGTTGGCCCACCCCAACATCTACCCCCATCTGTGATCTCCTGGAGCATGTGAAGACAGAAAGCTGCAGAATTTCCATGATGTAGGGCAACAACAGGTTATCCAAAAAGAATCCAAGTAAATGCCCAGCATCAATAGTGCTGCAAAAACCTGAGGCCTTGAACCAGACCAAGGAATCTTTGCAATGAACATTTGCAAGTAAAGATGTAGATAAAACAGTTTACTGTGTGACTCACTGTGTCACACTCTACAGCTCCCATGACAACATTAATTTTTCTTCCTGTTTTCGTTTTTTTCCCTTACATTTTATCTTCTGTTATTTTGGGAGAGAGTTTGCAAGGTCAGAGTGTGGATATAAAGGATTGGGGAAATGAATGGGATGGAGATGCATAATGTGAAAGACACAAGGAATAAAGAAAAGGACAGTTGAAACAAACAAACAATAACAAAGCAAAGTTTCCAGAGGAGATCATGTCCTAGACAAGGCAGGAGTCTCTTCGTTTCTTGGTTTGCATACCAGAGTTCGATAAATGTTGCCTGTGGCCATGGAGAATAACCTGTTTAGGCTACATGACCTCACTTTTCATGAGTGTTTCTGCTAACTGTACTGTGACCACTCCTGTGCTGGCGAAGACCCTGGAAGACCAGAAGGTTACTAATGTTTGATGGCATGGTATGAATGGAATCCTTTTCCAATCATCTGAAGGAAACATAAGATACTTCTTAAACATATTCTAACTAACTTGGCCATCAAACCTTAAGTCCAGAGCTATTAGTCCAGAGGGTGGTGCAAGAGGGCCATATGCCAGCTAGTTCTTCATCCCAGGTAGATTCCATTTGAATCAACCTGGAATGCTTTTTCCCATCTCTACCTTTCAGTTTCTGGGGGAAATGGAAATCCAAGTTGTGGTGTGGATTAGAAGCTGCAATTCTAAGCATAGTAAAAGAAGCCTTCTCTAGTAGTTTGAATGGGAGTGGACCATAGAAGCTCATATATTTGAATGTTTGGTCCCTAGTTAGTGGAACAGTTTTGGTAAGGATTAGATGTTGCCTTTGTTGGAGGTGGTATATAAAGGGGGTTGTGAGTTTTCAAAATGCCAGGCCCAATTTTGTGCGCTCTCTCTCTCTCTCTCTCTCTCTCTCTCTCTCTCTCTCTCTCTCTCTCTCTCTCTCTCTCTGTCTCCAACTTGCATGTCAGATATAAGGATTCAGTTACTGCTCCAACACCATGCATGCTTACCATGCTCCTCACCATGATGGCCATGGACTCACTCTCTGCAACTGTAAGCAAGCCCCTAATTAAATGCTTTCTTTTATAAGTGCCTTGGTAATGGTGTCTCTTCACAGTAATAGAACAGTAACTTAGATACCTTCCCTTTACATTATGCCCAAATGTCCTCTGTGTTTTCTCTCTGCTTTTGAACATGAGAGTTCCCTCCCTTTATTCTGTCTGTCACTGTTATCTTAAAATCTTCACTTCTAACTGTGCTTTGAAGCATAGATCAGATTCCTCCTCTTCCAGGAAGCTTTCCCTGATTTCTCTAACTTGTCTTGTGTTTCCGTCTCAGCATGCATCTCCAATTTCTCCAACTATAGAACTTTTACCAATTCTTCAAACATTCTAGGAAATTTTGCTCTAGAATGTGTCTACAAGCAATAACATATGTACACAGGATTCCATGCTTTTGATGTGTTAGACATATGCTAGGGGCTCAATGTTTTCAATATACTGACACCATTGCTTTCAAAATAAAGTGACTTTGGAGAAACAATACCAAGATCATGTTGAAAGTGTGATATTTAAAGTAGTATCTCAGGTTCCTCTGACTCCAAACCTCATATTATGTTATCATGCTCCTTTCCTTAGTTTCAGGTCACATGACTAACTAACATGAGAATGTTTTTAGATTTCTTTTGGTGGTTTAATCTGCCAAATGTATTTATCCATTTTCTTGATCAAAGATCTTTAGATAGTATTATACACCACACATATCTTCTTCCACAGTCAAGGCACTGATTTCCTAAGCTACCTGGAGCAATGACTGCTGGTTAATTTTTATCATAATAAGAAGGCAGCTAGTTGCCCAAAGTTATAGTCCCAAAGTTATATTTAGATCAGTGAACTAAGCATGAGTCAATGTAAAAAACACAAAAATGAGGCCTTGTGCTTAAACTCAGGAAAATTCTTCAGGCCATTTCTTTTCTAGAACTCCAATAAAATGGGCTGAACCTCCACTGCACCTGCAGGACAGTCCAACTTCTTCCTCTGGCTAGTCTTGTTTCCCTTACAGGCATTGTTTCTAAGGCCCCTAATGATATGAATTTCCTGTATGCAAACCTCTTGTTGCCAAGTGAATGTTTTAAAAACTCAACCATATGTCAAAGAATAGGCCCTTGACTCACTTAGCTTGGAGATGACCAGCTTTTGACTAGGATGCTGACCATTGATCTTTAGTAATTCTCCCTTTTGTACTTTCTGACTGCAGGCAGACACAGGGATGCACCACTGTTTATGTGAGGTAGAAGGATGCAAACTTAGATCCTCATACTTGCACAACATATATCTTTGCCACTGAGTGCCTTTTTACTTACATTTAATAAATATTTTCTCATTTTAATTCTGTTTTTTTTTAACATGAAATTTACCTTAAGTGGATCCTTATGAGTACCATCTTGTTCAGCAAATATCTAGGGCTTATCCATGTTAAGAATAATTTTAAACCCAATTATTAGTTCTTCTTTTTCTCCTTCTATCACAATATTTTATCCTATGGTATTGAATATTTCAGACACCTCCATAAACAAACTAATATACTCGTTGTCACTTTTTAGTTGGCTTATAATCTTTAACACCATGACACAAGGATCCTCTATCTTGTCACACATTATAGAATTTCCTGAACTTACATCTACATTGTAGACCATTCATGCATTTGTATGTATTGTGTTTTCATGTAAGTGTGTGCTTGTTCCATTCATATTCTTTGTTTATATGTCAATACACTTCATTAGATTCACAAATCTTGGCTTGTGAGAATGATATGAAACAGCACTTTAGCATTTCTGACTTCAGGTCTTTTGAATAAATGTTGGATTGGTGAATCCTATGGACTTATTTTCAGGTTTCTGAGTACCTACAACATTGCTTGCCACTGTGCTGTCCGTTTGTCAGTATCCACCAACAGGTGTAGCTCATTACCAGCAGAAGTCCATAATGGCTTTTACTTTAATTTAGTTGATAAGGTTGAGATACTTTTACATAAAACTTTTGGTCATATATACGTTTTTTTAGAGAAATGTTGTTTGTTCATTTTTGGTTACCACACAAGTACATGCAGCTTGTATTACATAACTTTCCACATCTACAATTTGATGGCATTTGGAAGGCAAATAAAATTTTATCTACATATCTTTATTGAGTAGTACTATATTGTTAGAAAAAAAAATGCAAGATAGTTAGATGGAGACTTTAAATAATTGTACAACACAGGAAAATTTTTTTAGAAAAAAAATTATGTATTTTATTTATTTCTTTTCTTTTTTATTATGAATAAAGTCGTACTTTTTATCCATGTATTCCCTTATTCAAACTTCCTTTCCCCTCCTGCCCCTTCCAGTCACTCTCTCTTCTCCACAACACAGGGAAAATTTAGGCTCACCAAGCTGAACTTCTAAGGAAGGCTGAATACAAAAGCTCAAATCAGATGGAATGTTTTCTGGGATTTTTTTTTCTGTTAGCTTCAATCTGAGGGTCTGACAGAAATGGCAAGACCCTCTAGAAAGAATGTCTGGGCTTATAAACATTCAGTTTAGCAATTCTAACTGAGGGAATATTTGCTCTTTCCTAATTGCTTTAGAAAAACTCCAGGATTGCAACTGAATAAACTGACTTTGATCATACACCCACCTCCAAGGCAGTTATACCAGAAGCTTTGTAATATTGACCATGACTGTGCAGTGTGCTTATTCCAAACTAGGCACAATATAACCAAAATCCTTCCAAATTGTACATACAGAGACAAGGAAAGAAAAGATCTCCCCAAGAAAGATTAATAAAAACAGAGAGATTTGGGGGGAGAGCAAAGTGGTGGGTGACTTTTTCAGTAAATAATAGATTCTCATATTTTGCAGCACACTTTCTGAAGCTCTATACGTATTCCTGGGCTTTAATTACACCTATGAGGCATGCCTAATCTTTAAACACCATAGTCCTTTCTCAGAAAACTGTAATGCGTTTACAGGTATGGTACAGGTTACTAATCACCACCTGCTTCTAGCTTGGAAACTAATTTTTATAAGAAGCAGATTCAAACTGGATTGTACATTGTGGTGGTTACATACCTAAACTCCTTCACCCTCCAAATTTAATAATTCTGAGATGTAAATGCTAAGAACTTTGGTTTTAGCTCAAGCTAGTTGAAGCAATCATTTAATTTAAAAATAGAGCCTGTATCAATTTCCTTTCATTCTTTCTGCCAGTTTTCCGTCTGTGTTTCTTGTATGCTAGAAAAACTTTTCAAATAGTACACTGTGCTTAACTTCTCAATTAATAAACTAGGAACGGAAAGGAAGACAGAAGGGAGAAAGAAGGAAAAGAACAGAGGAAGGAAGCAAGGGAGGAAAGGAAGAAAAAACGAGAATAAAGAGAAAAAGGCTGCAAGGTTTTCAGAACTATCTAATTATAAATGCAAGAACAGTTTTGGAGGACCTTCAGGAATAAGGTAACAGAACTGAAGAGTCCACATGTAACTGGAAGTCTTTTTTATTGCTAAGGCAAATTATCATGTTTGGTTTGGAAACCTTACCTGTGCAGAAGGGAAAATTTTAAACTCCTGCTTGAGATTCTCAAATATATAGAGACAATACAGAGCTCTCTATACAGAATATTTGTTTAGCAATTGAAAATGTGACCTTTCACCTTTTTTTTTTTTGAAGTAATATATTCACATAAAATGAAGTTCTTTGGTTTCTTCCTTCTTTGCTTGGGCTGACTCAAGGTTACAAAAGCACATTATCTCTTTGGACCTGAACAAATGTCACCAATTACCATCCACCCGGTCAGAGAAAGAGCCTTCACAAGAGAACCCAATAAAGCAAAGCAACACATGGCTGCCATAAAGAAGTAGGTGAGAGGGTAGAGTCATCTGAAGTTCTTTGTGTCGGTTTGGATGCACGCCCAGTACACAGAAGTGTAAAGGAAGTGATTTCTCTCAAAATAAACACATCAATCAAGAATGATAAAGAAAATAACTATTTCATCTTTTGATGTGTGAAAGAAAGCATGTCATGTGGAGCTTATTCCCATGTGGTGTCTTTATTTCCCCTTGGGTTTTTTTTTCTACCTCACACATAAAAATATTAAAAAGTGGACAAAATTTGTCAAGTGAAATATGTGCTCTGTAACTGTATAAACTACTTCATTTAAATTATGGCTTTGACTCATGCCCAGCAATGAGATATGTTCCATGTATGTTTTAAAAAATCTCTAGTGACCCAAATGTAATCCACAGCAGTACACACAGGATTTTATAAATAAAGAAATTCAAGCTAAAAGAGGTTAAATAACATTACCGGCCCTTATACCCCACTGAAAGGCTGGTTCCTTAGCTCCAGCAGTGAGTAATAGCTATGTAACAAACACACCCAACTCAGTGTTTAAAACAATGAAGCTCTATATTTCTTACAAGTCTATAGAGCATAGACTTGTAGTTTTCTTGATGTCACTGAGCTCACTAATGCATATACAGGTAGTCACAGTTTAGGCAGATACCACTGTAAATCCAATTCAAACTCACTCACATGGTTTAGGAACAGCTAACAACTGGCTGGCCAATGATGGTCTTAGTTGAGACAACTGAATGAGCTTAGCTTTCAAGAATGAAAAACACTTACAACCCAAGTCATTAATTATCTCCAACCCAAAGACAAACTTCTCCAGGTCCCTTGGGGGTCAGCATCCAGCTACCAGATACTTACCGGGATGAGAACGCTTCTCTTTGTGGGAAAGTCTGCTGTATTATTTTTCTATTATTAATAAAAAAAATCTCCCCTCCAGTTTTTTCTCATGTTCTCTGAACAAATTTAAATAGAAATTATTTCTTTTATGAGACAGTCATTTTATACTGCAAATCACCCATTAGTATTTTGACATTTTATTGTTTTCTATATTGAATTAGATTCAAGAGTCCCTCAGGTGATAAGATACTTTACTGTATATACACATATGGTCATTGTTTATCCCATTTCTGGAACCCCAAACCATTTGTGTACTCTGACATCCACCTCAACCACATGGGTGCCAATGTTTCTTGAGCTTCAGTGATCCAGACATTGTGCTTCTGTTAATACAGCCAAATCTATCTCATCTCTTCTTTTCCCTTTGAAATTGCACTTCCTTATTACTGCATTAGATTGAGCTTGGTTTCTCATTCACAGCAAATGATTTGGAATATGGCATTCATGTCCATAATAGTATGTTTGCTTTGGAGACAAAAGACAGCTATGTGTCTGCCTTTATCTCTTTATCATTTTCTTTGTAAGTTCATTCCTATCTTTATAGCATGTGGTAGCAAACAAGGCTTAGCCTACTTATTCATCATCTTGATGTCCTCTACTAAGACATTTTTCAGGGCTGGTCTCTGTGAAGCCAAGTGAAGTATAAATATATATTATCTCCTTCCATCATTTGAGTTTGACGATTCTGCAGAGCTGTGGGGCAGAACAGTTTCCTTTAGGTAAACTCTGGCTTCCATGGGTATTCTTTTATAACTTTTACTTGTATCCCAGAGGCTTTCCGGAACTGAGGAAGAATCTACAGCCCTTTAAAGACAAGGAACAATTGGTTTCCATCATTTATTACAGACTTCCTTGATAAGCAGATGTCTTACTTAGACTTCAGCATCCTTGCCTACACCTTCAAATACTGCTGTGACTTCCAGTCCTTGGGTCCTCATTTGTCAGAGAATGTAACTTGACTCTAAGCTTTCTCTGGATCACCTTGTTTTGTGTTTGTTTGGTTGTTTTGGTTTTTTGACCAGTAATAATGCAATACAGCAATCTCTGCCCTATGTAGCAGTGTGTGAAATGAAACTGAAGCCGACTTTATTTCTCTGGTGCTCCTTGCTACACAGTGACTTCTAGCCCCATGCTGACTCTATATTCTTTATCCTTGGGATAGAGGAAAAACATCCTTACAGATCAAGCTCTGTCTAAGGATCCAGGCAGCCAAGTTTTGATACTTAGATGAGACTCAACCTTGTAAAAAAAAAAAATTCAACTCCAATGTGCAGGACAGAACTCAAATAGGCATATAGTGCCCATGATGCCCCTAGATTTGGTTCCTAACTTCTTTGCCAGCATTTGAATGGCCCTAGGAAGCATGTCTGCATGGCCCTGTATCAGACTCAGCATTCTCACTAATCTACATCTAGCACTGTGAGCAACAAGCACTTCCACTTGGATAGAAGTTATACAGCTTCCTTTCTGTAAATTTTGTTTCCCCTCTGTTAGTTTTCAGTACATCAAAACTATGCACTGTTATACCATTGTCTCAGTATATTTTTAAAACAACATGTGGAAGAAAAACCTAGTATTTTCATAAGTATGGAAATTATTAAAAATGACACCCAGCTCCATTTTGTGTTACTATAACCGACTTAGAATTGGTAATCTATACAGAGGACTGAGTTGAAGTATGACAGTTTTGAAGACTGAAAGTCTAAGAACAACAAAGTTCTGGAGAATGATTTCACTGCCTCATCCCAGTGCAAAAGATTGTGGGTGAAGAAAGCATAAATGAGGAAAAAGTAGTGGAATCATGTTTATTGTAAATTAGACCTCCTGGATAATTGATTTATTTCTGGGGTGATGACATTCCTCCATTGAACTGTACATTTGCGGTTACCACACTTCACATGGGTCTAACTTTTAAACACTGGCATATTATAGATTGTATTTCTTACAAATTAACTTTGGGAACTCATTGAATCCATTTTGCAGCAGGTAAAAGAGACAAAAGTTGATCTCATAGAAAGCATCTCTGGCTAGTGACATGTTCACAGTGACCTGAAGGAAGAGAGAGACATCTGGCAGAAGAATATTCTAAGCAGAAAAATCATGAAGTGGCAATCTGTTAGGCAGGAGTTTTAGATTGTAAAAAACCCCAAACATGGGATCTTCATGAACAGGATATAAAAAAACCCAATAAGAAATGCTGGTGGCTTAGGCCACAGTGTTATAGAGATAGAATTCTGAATAAAAATAGTTCCTGAACATATTCTTCCTGAAGAACAAACAAAATTTTCCAATAAATATAATATGGAATATAAATAAAGGGGATTCTAGTAGACATTGGACTATTAAAAATGTAAATTTATTGTTTATTAAGGTGGAAAGGGCTCAGATAAAGGACTCTAAACATTCATTAGGAAGTGCTAAGCTAACAATGAATATAACCTTATGGTTTTGTAAGGGAGACACAGACTTGGTATGTAAATTTGTGAGTCACCAATTCACATCTTATAGCATGCCAACATTTAGTATTCAGAGAGTTGAGAAGTAATTGAGATAGAGTACGGGGATAGTATCCTGGAAGAAATAAGAACATCTTTCCATGCAGAGGAGGTTGCCATGTGGTCAATTAGGACCTGGAACAAAATTTATGACAAGTAATTCTTTGGAGACATCAGTAAGACATATTTATGAAGAATAAAGTGAGTTCCAGAAAGAATAGATGACTGATATGATGACAAGAAGAGTAAACATGCCTGTGGAAAAAGTTTGGCTAAATAAGGAATTAAGAAAAAGTAGTGGTCACAGGAAAGAAAATTGGCATTCGAGCAAGGGGGCATGAAGATGAGAAAAATCATACACCCACTTCATCTGCTAATACAAACATTTGTGTTGGAGATAAAAGTTTGCTTGCTGGTGCAACATCTTTGAGTAGGCAAAGGGGTTGGGCTCTGGAGCAAAAGTGTAGAGGTTGGCCTTGGCCACAGACACAGAATTTTTGTTAATACTAACTGGGTGAAAGTTGAGTATATAGAACAGATACATGTAAGGTGGAAATAGCACAGGAAATATCAGAAAATTGTGTTGTGCTTCTTTTCCCTCCCCCTTTTTGCCAGGCAAAATGTGAAATGTTAAAATGACATTGTAGGTCACTGTGAAGTCAAACATTTGAAGTCAAGTTAAATAATAAATGAATAAGTTGGGATTGCGTGTTGATGACCAACTGGGATGCTTGCTACAGCTAAACAATTGTTTTAATACAAAGGTTTGGAAAGGAGAGAGAAAAGACAAATTAGTGAGTAGACCAGACCCCTGGAAGGGTTAGACTCCTTGAGAGTGTGTCGTGATTAGTTTTTAGTCAAGGTGACAAGGTTAGAGGCATTTAGGAAGAGGGGATCTTAGTTGAGAATCCACCTCCCAAGAGTGGCCTATGGGCACTATATAGGGCTTCTAATTGAATAATAATTAATGTGGGGGTGCCACCCCTGGGAGGGCTGTTCTAGATAAAGTAAGAAATTATACTGAGCAGCCACAGAGAGTCAGTCACTTGAAAACAAGTGACTTCTTGGCTTTTGCTTTGGGTTCTGACTCCAAGTTCCAGCCTTGAGCTCCTGCCCTGAATTCCCTCACTTTTGAAGTATGACTTGAATGTAGTTCAATGAAATAAACCCATTGCTCTCTAAGGTGTTTGTGGTCATGGCATTTTATTCCAGCAATAGAAATCCTAACTAAGATAGAGTAAAAACACCACCTTATGATACAAATAGTAGTTATAAATAAAATATTAATACAAGAAGTAAATAAAAAGAAGAATGAGATACAAACTATGAGCTGGTAGATGCCTAGAATTAGGATGAATAAGTGATTATAAGTATCAATGTATACGCTGTTTGGGTAGATCTAAGAGGAGGAAGTATATTACTGGGTCTTGAGATTATATAGCTATACTCTCTTTCCTGGTCACTTTCTGTATGTCGTTAGTACTGGAGAATGTGACTTCTTAGCTTCCTGCCTTGCTTACCATGCCTCCCTGCCATGAAGTACTCTTTCCTCTGGATCTATAATGCAAATAAGCTTTTATTTTTCATAAGTTTCTTTTGGTTATGTTGTTTTATCACATGAAGAGAGGTAACTAATTCACTATTTATCCAGGGGTGGAGGCGGGGGACTTGATCGTCTTAATTTGAAATACCTAAAAGTAGAGAGAAGGTCTGAGATCATGGGACATAATCATGAGCAAGATAACTAAAGAAAAGAGTTGATTTGGCAAAAGACATAACAAGAATCTGAGAAATAAGGGAAACAGGAATGTTTCCTGGATGTTGAGAAATGCTTGGCTACTGTCTTAGTTACTGTTCTGTTGCTGTGAAGAGACACCATGACAAACTTATAAAATAAAACATTTAATTGGAGGCTTGCTTACTGTTTTAGAAAATAAGTTCAGGACCTACATGGCTGTACGCAGGCAGGCATGGCATTGGAGCAGTATCTAAGAATTTACATCTGATGTACAAACCAGAGGCAGAGAGAATCAATGAGAACATCATTGCCGTTAGAAACCTCAAATCCCACCCCTAGTAATATACCTCCTCTGAAAAGGCTATACTCCTAATCCTTCCTAATCACTGCCACCAAATGCAGACCAAGCCTTCAAATGAGATCCTATGGAGGGCAGTTTGCATTCCAACCATCACACCTGATCAAGAGGAACTACCTTTCATCCCTGTGGCTCTGAAAGTAAGCTTAAAAGAGCATCTATTCTCCCAAAGAAGGGAAAGCTAGGGTGTGGGATCAAGGTCTGTATAGAGTCTGTTCCTTTTGAGGAAACAGGGGAGTTATCTGCTTTATATCCCATCCAGCTGGCAGATATGGGAGCTACCCTAAGCTCATGGAGACTTCATCCAAATTTCCACTTCAATCTTCAGGTGACATTCTTCCTCATAGCTCTGTGTCAAAAATTCTCACTACTTATGGGGGCATTAGTTACCAAATTGACTATCCAACTTGTTGCAGTATGACTAAACAAAATAACTTGATTTTATCTGTGGATACCCCTTTTTACAAAAAGAGTCCTATACATAGGTTCCAGGTGAACATTAGTTTGGAGGAGATACCAGTCAGCCCATCAAAAGGTCGAAAAATGAATTATAACAAAATCATTTTTTAGCCACACTGATACACATAGTATCTACATAGTTTGGATCTTGCTTAATTGGAGCTTTTCAAAAAAAGTGACATTTTCATTATGTCAGGGATATTTTTTATTGTGTAGCATAACTGTTTGGTCATGTTTTCTGCCAGATTATCACATTTTTTCTAGGTCAGTGGTTACCAAACTTGTTAAAACAAATGCTGTTTCCAGTATCTGGAGGGTGTGGTCCCACAATTACATTTTCAGCAAGTTCCTAGGTAATGCTGGTGTTGACACTCCTGGTCTGAGACCACATAGGAAATACCTCCTAGTCTCCCAGAAGCTGACTTTCTCCAACTCAAAATGAAGGCAAAGAGATTGTAGAAAAGACCTTGATTTCTGTTTCCTGGCTATAGCTAATGACTAGATATGTAAAAAGAACCTATGACCCACAGTAGCTTTTGCTGGCGTTGTTATGATATGTGTTAATTCCCATTCTGTGTATCCCGTTATAATGTTAAATGTGTCATCCCAAGCCCTGTGTTTTGAGTCAGTGACAAACAGTACATAATTATCCCATTTACCCCAGGAAAACAGGAATTCTATTGTGTTGATATCTTATAAAACATTATGTGTAGCAAGTTCCAGCCCTTTAAGTCAACGGCCTGCACAATCTCTTCCACTCAGCAAAGGTAGCTTTTAAACCCAAGCTTCTATAAAAACTATCTTTTTGGTGCTTTGTGGAAGATGCTTAGTGCTGACCCGACACATGGGTTTGTTCTCATTTCTCTTTTTCTACCAGCTGCAAGCTTTGGTGTTGATGTTGCTTTCTTGTTCCCTTCCCATCATAAGAAAATGCTTATCAATCAAGTTCATCATGTTCTTTCTCTAGGCCCCCTGTTTGACCAAATGCAACTTTTATACCTGATAATGCAGGCTTCCTAACAGGAAATCGTTTACGTGAATTGGTCCATGACTCTTCCTTCTATGAAACTGGGGCAGGTAAATTCAGTAACTTCTCTGTTCTGTATTGCTTGTCTCTACCTCTTCCTGTCTTCAACATTACATATCTCACAAACTGTCTGCTGAGATTTGAATCTGTGCAGCCTGTCTTCAAATCTGCACTTCAATAGCCTGCTCAGCCCCCACTTACCACCCTGGGCATCTTTTTCTTCTACATCAGACACTTGCTGAACTCTTCAAAGTAACACTGAAGTTGTTCAGCCAACTAAATCACAAGTTTGTACTTCTCTGTCTGTCCCAGAAAGAGGTGTTTTTCTCTCTCATCCTACATCCATCCTGCTCACTCACACTCGCTCACAGACTATAAAGCTGTCCTCAGAATTTCATGTATCCACTGTGGCTGGTGATTACACACACACACACACACACACACACACACACACACACACACACAAAATTAGTAAATAAATAAACAGAAGATCTTCTCTATTTCACCATCCCAGGGGGATACCTAGATGTCTCTTTTAAGCATCTCCTGTTACCTAGCTGCTTGAGGTTTGTGGATTATAGCCTGGTTATTTTTTGCTTTATATCTAAAATCCATTTATGAGTGAGTATATATCATGTCTATCTTTCTGGGTCTGTGTTGCCTCACTGAAGATGATAGTCTCCAGATTTATCTATTTGCCTACTTATTTCACAATGTCATTTATTTTACTGCTGAGTAGTACTCCATTGTATAGATGTATCACAATTTGTTCATTTATTCTTCAGTTGAGGGGCATCTAGGTTGTTTCCAGGTTCTGACCATAACAAATAATGCTGCTATGAACATAGTTGTGTTAATGCCCTTGGGATAAGAATGTGCATCCTTTGGCTTTATGCCCAATAGTGGTATTACTGAATCACTAGGTAGATCGATTCCTAGTTTTTTGAGGATCTGCCATACTCATTTCCAAAGTGGCTGTACAAGTTTACATTCCCACCAACAATGGAGGAGTGTTCCTTTGCTCCACATCCCCTCCAGCATAGGCTGTCATCTGTGATTTTGATCCTAGCCATTCTGACAGGTGTAAGATGGTATCTCAGAGTTGTTTTGATTTGCATTTCTCTAATGGCTAAGGATGTTGAGCAATTCTTTAAGTCTTTCTGCCATTTGAAAGTCTTCTGTTGAGAATTTCCTTTTAAGCTCTGAACCCCATTTTTAAATTGGAGTATTGATTTTTGGCCTCTAGTTTCTTGAGTACTCTATTTTAAATATCAGTCCTTTGTCAGATGAAGGGTTGGAAAAGATCTATTCTCATTCTTTAGGCTGTCATTTTGTCTTATGGACCATGTTCTTTGCCTTGCAGGAGCCTCTAAGTTTCAGGAAGTCCCATTTATTAATTGTTGTTCTGAGTGTCTGTGCTACAGGATCATATAGGGGAGCAAGCATGAAGAAAGGAAGGAGAGAGTGTATAAACAAAGGGATCAGGTTCATGAAGAGGAGACCCACAGACACAGTTGACCTGAGCTATTGGGAGCTCACTGACTCTGAAATAGCAGCTGAGGAACCTTCATGGAAAGGAACTAAAGCTTCCCAATGTAAGTGACAGTCAAAGAGCATGGGCAGTTTGTAGAGCCTTTTACAGTTAGACCAGAGTATATTTCTGGTGCATGAACTGACATCTCGGAGCCCATTCCCTTCAGAGGAACACCTTACTCAGCCTTGATAGTGGGGTGAGGGACTCAGACTTACTTCAACTGGATATGCCAAACCAAACAGACTCACCCTGGGATTCCTTGTCATCCTTGGGAAATGAATGGGGGGGATGGGTGGGGGTTGAGTGTTGGTTTTGCATGTGAGAACACACACACACACACACACACACACACACACACACACACACACACTCTACCAAGGCCACATGAGAGTTTATTTAAGAGAGTTGCCAGGCGGGTACAGGAGCAGAGAAGCAGGAGAGAAGAAGAATCAGACTACAACATGGCGCCTCTTTTAAAGATGGGGGTGGGCGCGGGTTTACTTAGCCATGTCTAGGGGTGAGCCTCCATATGAGGTGTGTCCTGCCGGAGCCATGTTGGCTTTACCACATGGCAGTTATATACCAGGAATCTTTGTTTCACCCAGCACCATGTTGGGTTCACTACGCTGAGTGTCAGGAATCCTTAAATCTCACCATTTCATTTATTATAAAAAGAAAACCAGGTTTATGTAGGGGGGCAGGGGAAAATAATCTGCACTGACAGACCTCAAGGCTGCTTCAAGCTATCTTTTTTT
>PVIH01008591.1:64187-89873 GCA_004025045.1 Sigmodon hispidus
TTTATTTTATATTTAACAAAAAAAGTAACATGAATTTAAAATGAGGAAAAGTTAACAATAACTATGAACAGGATAAGAATCATAAGCATGGCATATCAAGGGTGGTAATGCAAATAAGATTGCTACACATAAATTTACTATGTGTTCAGCTTTCCCTCTGAAATTTTTTTTCCCATCCCTGTATATCCTCATTCAAGGTATGGGGAGTTGCAGAGAAGAGCTTCAAGCTATCTTAAGGGCGAAGTTTGTCTTTTTAGGGAACTGTATCTTTTGGCGGTTGGTCTGTTGGATTTTGCGGGACATTTACTGCAGTCTGGATGAGCCTAAGCCATGGAATGATAAATTTTGGTTTTCTGGAGCTTGAAAAGAAAATGATGAATTGGTAAGAGAATCTTGGGAAGTGATAATATAGTGAGTGTACACTGCTAGGTCTGGTGATGAAAAGAGGTTAAAATGGCTTTTGGTTCTTTTCTTTTGGTCCTGGGGAGGGGTGGGAAATGGTTTGTTTTACTTGTATTGACTCTGAAAATGGCTCTTGGGTTTTTTTTTCCATTTTCTAGAAGCAGCAGCTGGAGGGTTAGTCTGCGGTGGAAGTGGGGGAGGGGCGAGCTGAAATACCTCGAAGCGGATTGCTGGTCACCATCTCAACTTCGGGTCTGAGAAGCAGGCTAGAATGGAAAACCCAGAGACGGAGGTGATTTTAGAGAAATGTGTCTAGTGACACAAGGATTTTGGATGTTTTACACTTGGTGGTCCACCTGGGAGGCTGGAAGGCTAGAGCTGACAAGTTTATATCGAGCTAGAGCTGCTGGCAGAGTCTGGATTCAGGCGAAATGTGACTAAAAGCTAAAAAAAAACTCTTTTCTATTATGGGTACGGGGTAGGTGGGCATGACCAAAAATGAGTGAGTGATACATCTCTGAAAACATAATTAGGTGGCAGCATCTGATGAGACCGGAATTGTTTACTTCTCATTCTGACAATGGAGAGGCTAGAAAGAAAGAGACATGAGACCCCAAAGCTCCTGTAGGATTGAGTATGTGGCTTCCAGTGTCCATGAGGAGATGGACTGCTCTGATACCATTATGACTACCCAAGGCTTCTTCTTCTTTGTGATGATGGTGGTCAGCTTAGGGAAGCCTTGGCAGCACCAATCACCCGAGGCCAGGCCTTAGGAGATCAGCTGGGAGTGGTCTCTGTAATGTCTCCTTGCAACGTGGGGCTTGGGGACACTCACTTAGACCAGTATTCCCTTGATGGTGGTACCAAGGACAAGGCCTGAACCACCTCTGTGAGGCTAGGCAAGAGCAAGACAGTAGCCGGACTGGCCACACTTAAAGCACAGCAGTTTCTGCTTGCCACAGGAGGAGGTGAAGGAGCTGGTCAGATGGCTTTTTCCAGCAGGGGGTATCTTCTGCTGTATATTTTCATCTTTCCTGTGATACATCTTAAAAGCCAGCACTAAGACTTCTGCCTATGGAGTCTGTCTGTGGTCCCCTCTCAAGGTCTAAGTTTAGCTCTGATGTCAGGGTAAAAAATGGATCGTGAGAAGTTGCTTTTCCTCAGTGCACTCAGGGATCTAGTATACTGTGAGAGTGCATTTGTGAGGCATTTAAAAACCTGATGAACTTTATCTGCATGAGTTCTGGCCTGTTCCCAATCTTGCCTTCACTCTATAGCCCAATTTTTTACCTGGGAAAATTTTGACAGAGGAAACAGGGTGTAAATTTTTATTATCTTATCTATGGCATCCACTTCACAGAGGGAGAACTGGATCAGGATCTTTAGAGTGACTGGTGGGGTGAATGTAGCTGCCAGGTTTGAAGTTCCCGGAAAGGAAAAGGAAGAGTTGCAGATGAGCACTGAGATTTGAAATGTGGAGGGTCCAGAGAGGATCTGGTCATTTGGCTAGAAATAGAAGAACAGAAAGCCAGAAGAGAAAGTTTAGAGTTGAGATATGAAAAGAAATAGGGAAACTCTTAAGAACAGAGAGCTGGAAGAGAACGGTTTAGCACTGAGATCTAGAAAGACATAGGGTTAAGAACAACAAGCTGGGAGAGAAGGTTTTTGAGCTGAGCTATAAAAAGATATAGGAAAAAGATAGGAAAAACCCTTTTTATCTGCCTGTGTGCTTACAAAAGTTAGCTCCCATAAAATATTGGGGTCTGTGAGCTGCTGGGTGGCTATTTTGAGTAATCTAAGGGATAATTAGGCCATTTCTTTGTGCAAAAACAGCTAAGCTTAGTGGTGTCTAGGTAAGGCAAAAGGGCTAAGCAGCTTGAATCTCAAGCCGCATTTTAGAGGTGAGAATGGAGAGATATTTTCTGATGACTCATTCTCTATTATTGAGGCCCAGAGTGGGAGGGAACCTGAGCTGTCACCCAGCTGAGTGGTCCCGAGGGTCAACAGAGCTATGACTAAACAGCTCATCAGTTCTTAGAGTAGACGTTGTGGACAATGTCCATAACTACGCCAGTTGTCCTTAGATATCCCTTGGAACGGAAGTCAGGGTTAAGGCCAAACCAATGCAAGCCACCCCGAAAAACTCTCTAATTCTCAGGCGAATGCACCAAACCCAATGCTAGCCACTATAACTCTCATCAGTGTCATAGTGTGTGTCCAACGCACTATCAGTGGAATCTAGTCGGCCTTCCACGATAGGCATCCCAGGGAAGAACTCTGTGAACAAGTCCATGGGTAAGGCTCCAATAACAGAGAATGGGCAGGAATGAGTGTCAGGCAACAATGAACAGCCATGACCCATAAAGATCGTGGCTGGTCCTCCTTGAGACTAGAGTCCTACTGGGAAATCAGAGACAATACTTCATGTTTGCTGATTGGAATGGAAGAACTTATCATTCGAAGCTGATGTTGTTTGTAAATACTGCAGCCGTGGGTGGGTGAGATTGAAGGTAGCCTTGTAGTGAGCCCTGGATCAGATTCTCCTAGCTCATGTGCACGGAAACTGAGGACAGAGCTTATCCGAGTCGCAGCACCAAATGTTGGTTTTACTCGTGAGAACACACACACACACACACACACACACACACACACACACACACTCACACTACCAAGGCCACACAAGAGTTTAAATAAGAGAGTTGCCAGGCATGTACAGGAGCAGAGAAGTAGGAAAGGAAAAGAGACAGACTGCAACATGGCGCCTCTTTTAAAAAGAGGGGGTGGGCATGGATTTAGGGGTGCACCTCTGTATTCAGGGCACATACTGTCGGAGCCATGTTGGCTTTACCACGTGGCCACTATTTATTTCACCCAGAGCCTTGTTGAGTTCACCATGTGGAGTGTCAGGAATCCTTACAGTGAGGCTGATGGAGAATAGGGAGGAGGGGGAAGCAGTGGTGGGTATGAAAAAAAAAAAACTATTTAAATAAAAAATCACTTCAAAATTAAATAAATAAACAATAAATAAATCTTAAGTTAAAAAATAAAAATATCATTAAAAAACATAATACTTCGACCCACGTAACTCTGCATATGGCTTTCCATTTCTTCCTTTAGGGTGTAATCTTGAGTGACTAACAAAGTACTCTTTGGCCCCATTTCTTCATCTAGAAATGATCATAATACTGAGCTTTCATGATTGCTGTATTAGTGGAAAGTCCATGTAGGACCAGAAGCTTGTAAGAGCTTTATTAGGTGTCTCATGTTATTTTCCCACCTGCTACCCCAATCCATTCCTTTCTGAAGTGTTCACCTTTGTCTTTCCTCATAGAAAACACCTCAACTAGTCCTTCTATGACTTGTACTATATGATGCAGAACACATACACAGCAAATAGCTGCCAGTGCCTTTTCTCTGCCTGGATCTTTCTTTCAGATAACAAGTAGCTCTTTAAAGCAACAATAACCAGAATTTTTGCTCTTGGACTTGATTAAAAAATATTTATAAGGCATTTACTACATGGCATAAGCACATCCATATAAGATGACATTTGCACATTCCTAGTAGGTTCTATAGATCAGATATTTCCTTTTCCCTCTTCTCTGCTTCATAACATCCAGGCAGTCTTCTTACCTCTTAATTCCAGGAGGCAGGGGAGGTGCACCCAGTCAAAACCCTGTGCTATGGGTTTGTTGGTTTGTTCTCCTTCTCAGTACACCAGGAGCCTTCTGGAGACAGGAAATGGACTCTATGCACTGTGTATCTACAGAGATCTAGTTTGTTAATCTCGATTGTTAATTCTAGTTTACCGGACTCTATTTTGTGTTATAAACTTTCAGATATGATTTTCTTTAATCCAGTATCTTCAAATATTGTTTCATAAATTATTATTTTAAAAAGTCAAAAACAACAATGGACCTACAGGTGACTATCACTGTGCATTGACTTCATCTTAAGCACGATGCTTCTGGAGTTGGGTGACTCTCCTAATGAAGATGTCTACGCCTGGAAGGAAGGCTGTGATGGTAACTGAGTTAGAGGCTGCTTAGGAAAGGTCCTGATTTTCTCTGTGCTTCATTCACCTCTCTTGATCCTATTCATAAACTTCAGCTTCTTTGAGGTAAGAGGAAAACTTGCCTCTAGGGTTTAGAAGAATAGGGTATGAGCAAACCTTTCCTTGGGATTATCAACCTCACATGACTGTGATTGGCTCCAAATCAAGCTATCTTGCCAGGAAGTTTCTTTTAATTTGCATAGCTTTCCAGTAAGGTACAAACAAACAATTGGAGCTTATCACTTCCAGACATCGACCTTTTCCTATCAGCCTTTGGAACATCACCATTGTGGAACTCAGCTTCTGTTTCCTCTACCCTTACTGGGGAATTGCTGCTGTGATACCTCAAATAAGATCACATTATATAGCCCTTGACCAGAATGGCTCCTAGACAGCCTGATGTTGCTAACCTTCATAATGGTTCCTTCTGGTTGTCCACATTTCAAGTTTTTAACAGTTCTCTGATGTTATAGGATGGGAAAGCAGACTTCTTGTGTTTCTGCTTCTGTTGCTGTGACTGAGACATCAGGTTGGTGATAACACTCTGGTTATGACACTGTAGGCTAAGATATTCAAAAAAATGTGTCACTATAACACACTAGTCAATGTTGGTTAAACTGCCAGGAAATAAAGATTCACTACTATTGACAGAGTAGAAAAAAAAAATGTTACCTGGGACAATAGACTGAATAAGATTTTAATTGGTAATATTTACTAAATGGGCTTTGGAAAAATTAAAAAGCAAGCAAACAAAAAACAGTGAAGGACAGAAGTTGCCTGCTCTCCAGCCTGTGAATACACATGGAATGATGAGCACTGGTCCAGCCCAGTTATCAGTCTAGAGAAGGACAAAACTTTTTGTACGAATGATTGATTGTGAAACAAAGGGGTGAAAGAAAGGATAGCTCTTTGTACCTGTGGGCTCTGACTGTGCATTCTACCAGCACCTCTGATCACAATTATTTTTGGAAAGATCTATTGTGAACATGTATGTACTTTTGTTGAAATTGTTTTCAACAATATAATACGATAGCTAATCACATAGCAATTACTCTTGCCTTAGGTATGAGATTTGATTTGAAGATCATTTAAATTTCACCGGAGGATTTAGGATTCACATATGTTGAAAGTAAATAGTATGTATTTTATTTACAGGTCTCAAGCACTTGTAGATTTGGAGGGGTGTGTGTGTGTGTGTGTGTGTGTGTGTGTGTGTGTGTGTGTGCATGTGCATGCGCAGGTACACGTGTGAAGATAGCTCTAGTATGGAGGGAGGCTAGACTTCTACCTTAGATTTAATCCTTGGACCCCTTCTAGGGCCAAAACAGAAAAAAATATGTCTTGCAGATTAAGAATTCTGATATCAGTTAAGAATAAGTAACTGTTCCTATGTTTGTTTGAACCATCTGTACTTAATGTGCCTGATTACATGTACAGGAGAGGTACATGAGCAGGAAATACATCAGCATGGTACTGATGGGAAATGAAATAAACTATGGGGTTTGCCTTTTAAAGCTTCTTCAAAATGATTCAAGGACATTTTCTAGCAACCTAGAGATGGACCTCACCAAAGTGCACTCTTGTCAATATTGAATTAAACTGTTCTTGTGCTTTAGTTTGGGCTTTAAATTGTGGTGGTGGCCTTATCTTTGACTGGTGGGATTAACATCTTGACTTTGGTTTTGAGACAAGGTCTGGCACTGGCATGGAACTCAGCCGGTTTGCTAGGTAAGTTGACCAGTGAGCTCCAGGGATGGATTTATCTCTGCTTGACCAGCTCTGGGGTTACAGTGACATGCAACCACACTCAGCTTTATATATAGATTCTGTTAATTGGACTTAAATCCTCACATTGGCCTAGCAAGCACTTTCTGAACTGAGGCTTCTCCTCTGCCTTCATCCTTCAGATTCTAATATTCACTGGGCTTACCATGGAATCTAATCCAAAATTCAATCATTTTAAGATAGAGAACATTGTTGTGACTTTTGCTCAAGAATAATTCAGTGTTTCACAAGAAGTAATTGAAAAATTAGCTATGACCATTTTCCTAGTCCTAGATTGTCGCATTTTTGTTTAGCAAACATACACAAATTACTACTTGAAACTTCTGATCAACAGAGTGGATCAGTAATTGTATCTTGAAGTAATTCAATGTTGAGGTTAATTTATAAAGTGTTAATATAAATTAAGGTACCATTTTTTCCTGGCTCTTTAAAATAGTAAGACTGTCCCAAGCCATTGTCTCACCAAAACCTAATATTGCCTTCATTTTAGTTCCTCCAGCTGTAGGATGTATAATACAGACAAATAGGACATTTGCTTAGATATTTAAGCTAGCTCTGGTTCTTAGAAAGGATTTAAAGAGCTAGTAAAAATAAGCTATCCATGAAATAACCATTGCCATTTACCAGCAATGAAGTTCTTTTCTTGATGTTACATGCCATGCAATAGTCTATAATAATATAAAGCTCCTGCTACAAACTGCCAGCATCACCAGGAAATATTTTTAGATTAAAATTATTAAAATGTTAAAAATATTTAGACTGGGTTATATCCTCAGACAGATGATGTGAAACCTGAATTTTACCAATAACCATTTCAAAAGTCTTTCCTTACCCTCTTCATTGCAAAAGAAACTAGTTTCTAACAGCTAAACATGTACACCTAAATTGAGCCATGCCTCAATCCATCATGCTTTTAATTGATAATTACATGAATTGTATTTTCCTGTGATTTTGTTTAAAATTGTCTTCTGCCACTTTTCTGTATGATTTTATAGGATACTTAAATAGTGCCCATTGCAGATGAGCATGGTTGGCTAAATTAAAGATCAGCTGAAAATTTCTAACCTAAACAGATTCTCAATAATGGACAAATTTTTAGTTGATAGCTCCTAAATTAATTTCCCAGGCTTTATATTGTAATGGAAATGAAATAAACACCTTAAATTTTTACATTTTAACATTACTTCTGAGTTTTCAAAATCCTTACAGAGATTGTATTCTATTTTGTCTATACTTTTCTACCATTTACAACTATCACCTAGTCCATTGGAAATGTAGCCAAAGATAGTGAATGATGAATTTTGAAATACATCATATACACACACATGGGTGTGCACATATACAGAGAGAAGGAGGGAGAGAGAAGGAGAAAGAGAGAGAGAGAGAGAGAGAGAGAGAGAGAGAGACAGAGACAGAGACAGAGACAGAGACAGAGACAGAGACAGAGATAGACAGAGACAGAGATAGACAGAGACAGAGAGAAAGAAAGTTCCAAATAGGCAACTACCTATCAAAATATATTTGTTGAGGATGTGGGGCATGGGGTTATACTATTGAATAAGAGAGGCAAGGCCTTTGGCCAAAGCTAGGAAACTATGCAGACAAAGCAGTCAACTTCAGCTTTGTCACAAGAACTAGAGAGAATAGCAGACAATCAAAGACTATTTAATTCTTTAGGCCATCTCCAAATCAACATAATCAAATATCATGTGATTACAAGAAGAGGAATTTTAAGGCAAGATGTATTAAACAGAATACTTAGCCTCTGCTAGACCTGGGGCATATAGCTTACTTTCTTTCTCTGAGCTTCCAATGCAGCTTCTCTGTCAGAATTCATGGCAGGATTCAGAGAGATAAGAATGGCAACTGGAGAATGGAAGAAGGGACTGGATTTCCTTAATAATATCTAGTTTGGACAGTACATGCAAATCTTCATGTACTCCATCCATAACTCAATACTTGCCCCCAATGTTTGTGTCTCTGCTATCTTCTTCCCTTGACTACAGGGGCAAATGACACCTGAGAAGCTGGAATCTACAGACATTATCATTCTGAATGTGAATGTTATGAGATGAACAGGTTCCACATTATAGATTACATTTTGTCTCACTGTAGCACACTATTCAAGATTTGTTTTTAAGATATTGACGTCCACTCATCCAGGACTCATCAGTGTGCACATCATGACAAATTACATCATTGCACAGAAAACAAAGGACATCTCTTACAATATAAATCCACAAATAGGCTCCTAGGACTACTGACTGGATTTTAGTAACCTTTCTCCTAAACTTGACTGTAAAATGTCTTAGGATTTACCAGCATTTTTCAGAGAATTTGGGGAACTTGGGAGATATAGAGGTTATTGTGGAGTCTGACATCATTGTGTGGATGAAACACTAGGGTTTAATTTGGAATGGGTTTGGTGATGGGTCCCTTAGGAGTCTCACTGAGGTGTGAATTAGTTATGAAGGAGATGAAAAAGATTTACCAGAATTGCAGCAGTAAGGCTTTGTCTCATTTGGGATTAGCTATTGCTGTATGGTGTGATTAGGTTGCAATTAGAAAAGAAGTATGATTTGCCATGCAGGGTGGTTGTACTGTAGAATATAATGTGTGGAGGTTTGAATGAGACCAGCAGGTTTGACCACTTGTCTCCATTTGGTAGGACTAATCGGGGAGGTCTTGAAGGTGTGGCCTTACTGAAGGAAGTCTATCACCTGAAGCACTGAAGGGTGGGCTTTGAACTTTCAGAGCCTTGCTCCATTCTCAGAGATCTCCCTCAGCTTTGTGTTTGTGGTTCATGATGTGAGCTCTCAAATTTGTGTTGCAGCCACCACATCGGCTGATTGTTGCTATGGCTCCCTGCCATGATGGACTTCTACCCCCATGGAGCCATAAAGCCAGACAAACCCTTTCTTCCACAAATACAGTGTGAATCATATGTACCATGGTCAAGGACTTAACTGTAGAGTGGGATGTGATTCTAAAGGAACAGAGGATAACGTTAGGCCCAACATGAGAATTATATTTACTATGGTGTGTTTACTAAAATGATGGTGGAGATGACTAGATTGAGATCTTCCTGGGAATGGGAGTGGTTGGAGAGCGTAAAAGGGAAATCAAAGAGAATGCAAAAGCTGAGAATGGTACTTTCTATGAAGGGTCAAACATTGTGGGAGGAAAGACTGGAAATTATTAGAGAGTACGATGTGGCTAGAGCAAAGGAATGGATGTGGATTGTGAATGTATAGAAGATTATAGTTTCCTGGGTAATCTGAGGGATCTTGTGGGATGGTAGTTATTGTTTGATGTTGAATTTGAAGTGGCAAGAGAATTGTGGAGAGAATCGCAATAGGAATGAGAAGAGTATCTTTGAGAAAAAGCATTAGTGCTTTTAGTGGAGTCATGAAGGAAGTAGGAGCTTTTCTGGACAGTGCAAGTGTTATAGAATATAGGGCAAGGAGATGGTGAACACAACTGGGGAGCATTAAGTACATATTATGATGAAACAACTGAACTATTCCAGAATGCTGTTTTATAGAGTAGGAGTTTGGAGTTTATTGGGGTGAGTGATGTAGTTGTTGAAGAACTGAGGTTTTTCTGGGAATATGAGGAGAAGTAGAAACAGACAATTGAGACAACCACAAAATATCCTCTAGTTGTATTGGTTACAATTTTTCTACAAGGTATAAGGATGTTAGAGGAATGAAAACTTAGAGAATTTCTTATATATACAGAGAAAGAATTGGGGTTATCTATGAAGTGTGACTTGGTTTTAAGTGCATAACATTGTGGCTTGTCCAAGAAAACAAAGTAAAGATTGTGTTGGAGAAATGAATTCAATGGTGAATGGAGGGAGGTGCCATTTACTACAGGATATAGAGGGGCTAAAGGGAAATGGGTTGGGGCTTACTGGACCATGAGATGGTGATGGCAATTAGATAAGTATGGCATAACTGGGAATGAGTCAAGTCCATTTGAGTTATTTTAATATATTTGTTTATATACATGTAAGCATATTTTATAAAATTTTTGATATATATTTGTTCTTTTTTCCTTCTTTATATTTCTACACACTACTGCCCAGGGCAGACTAAATAATTCCTTCCTTGTTAGCAATGAGAAATCAAAAGAGTGCTTCTGTCTGTCATATGTCCTTGCCTCCCTCTGTGAGTATGTATGGTGGACCACATCTTGTCTTAGATCAAAAGAGAGAGTCCAAGTTTCATGCTTTTGGAACTTTCAATCTAAATACAAATGAGAGTCTTATACATCCATAAATCCAGGAACAGAGTCTTAGGTCAGATCTCAACACAAAAGGATTAAGCTAAGGATGTCGTTTAGAATCTACCTCAAGTTTCAATTTTAATTGTTCAGGTAGAAATTAGGTTGGGCATTTGAGTCAAATATACTTTTCTGGATGATGAATTGGGGGCTAGAATCAGTTATGTCTTCACAAATCATGAATGGATCATGTGAGATGTCATATATACAGGGACCCTATCCTTTGCAGGGCTTGTGCATCTGATAGCAAAGAATAACATGTTGAGTCTCAAGGAGCCAAGAACTGGCTTGATCTTGCAGTTTTACCATGGTGGTAAGCATTGGTTATTTATCCTTTGTGAACTTCATGTCTACATTTTGATTATTCTCCACAGTGTGAATCTCACAATTCCATTCTATCATAGAATCCATTTTCATTAGAACATCTGGCTAACATAGAATTCATTTTTCTTGTTTCAGTAGAACATATGGCTGGTATTTTTTCATCAGGTCTACACTAGGTGATATATTTTTGGTGGGACAACAAAATTCATGATAAACTAATCAAGATGTAAGAATCTATTCATTAGAACTAGCATGATGCACATGTAAACTAATTCAACTAGCATGGCAGCTCCAGAAACAGGATCATCATAGTATTTGACCAGCAATCAAGGACCATTAAAAAAAATCTTGTAGTCAAGAGAATACAGTCTCTGGCCTGCATGGAGACCACACATTTCAGTTGAGCAAGATCAATGGCCTGACCAAAGGACTTACTCTAGGAAGGTGAGTTCACCTTATACCAAGCAAAAGAGATGGGTATAATGACTATTCTTTTGATGGGATATTGACTTTTCTTCCAGAACTATGGCCCCACAGTGCAGTCCCCATGAGCTATGAAGCCAGGAGGATGGAACTGATTTCCCAACCCTCAGGAAGGTCTATCTTTTCTCTTTCCTCTTTTCTCTCATTCTTTTGGATGCTGCCAGAAACCAAATGTGCTCTCTCTAATACAGCTTCCTTACTTTTTTCTAAAGGCACTACCCACACCATTTGGCTGCTTGCCTATCGAGTGTCTAAACTCCATGGCCATTTAAACCACATGGACTTTTTCTCCTTCCCCTTCCTAGTCTCCTCCTTTGGGCAGCTGCTGAGATTTATAGATAGCCTTTCCTGAAGTGGTTTTTTTTTTTTTTTTTTTTTGTAAAATAAACTAAAATTTTACTTGAAATTTCTTTTGAGTTCATTCTTAATATTTTTTGTTAATAGACTAAAAACCCTTAAAGGAAACTCTGAATTCCTCTGGATCAATACTACTCTGAACATACAAAGGTCAACCTCTCTCTAGGTGGATTAGTTTCAAGGCATGGATCTGGGAATCGTTCCCAAAAAATTAGTTAACATATCACCAGACCTTTTTATCAGCTTGAGGAGTTGTCCTCATTCTTCACTGGATCCCTTTCTTCTGAAAATAACAATGTAATTACATTATCTACACTGAGGAAACATGACAGTTATAATGACTAATGAGCTTTGAAAGCTGGAGCAAATGAACTCCACAAATCCCTTTGTCATAGAGGGAAGGATGTTGAATAGTTTGGGCATGAGTTTGAGAACAGGACTACCTGAATTGGAATCCCCAACTCTAATACAGGTTGTGTAAGTTTGGGTGTGTAATTCCACCCCTTTTGGTTTCCATTTTCTCATCCATAAACTGGAGATAAGGTGGTCTACTTCATCAGGTTGCTGAGAAAATTAGACAGTTCGTAACAGGCATATGGAAAACACCACAATATTTGAAATGAAGATTAATTACAGTCTCAGATTCTCTGGCTCCATTCATAAACTTGAAATAACATTTGCCTCATAAGCTGAATTATAGTGACAATTGGGTTTTAATAATGCATTTAATCATTTTCTTTCTCTTTCTTCCTTCATCCTTCTGTTTCCGTCTTTTTTTTCCCCTTATCTCTCCATTTCTCCACCCTTTGCTCCCTTCTCTTTTCGACCTCACTTTCTCTCCTTCTTTCTAGGGATGAAAGAAAATATTAACAGAAACATAAGAACAATTTAAGATGAATTTCTTTTCATTTCATACCTTAACTAGAACTGCTGAATTATATAGAAATAATTATGTCTTACATTACATAAATATGCTCTGCATTAAGAAAAGAGAAATGATTTAAATATGATTCCTTCCCAAGACAATTAATACAGCTTCTTCAAAGCACCCAGGAATTTGTAGAAAGTGGAGGAAGATTTTAAATCAGCAAAATAATTGATAGTAGGTACATTGGCTTCTTTTCCTCATGAGAATTTTTGTCTTAACATTAATTAGATTTCCTTTCATTGAAAGCTATAGAATAGCAAACTCATGTTGGCAGGGATCCAAGAGGAAGTTGGCATGAGTGATGGATTCATCCAGGCTTGAAGCAGCCCTGCTCTCTTTAATGTTGGCATTCCAAGTCAAGTCACAAAAAAGCTAGCAGCTACAGGTCCATTTCTCCTAGGTTGATGGCCAATGGAAAAGAAAGTTTATTTCCTTTCTGCTCAAAATCAAAGCACTAGATTCTCCCTGAGGCCTAAAGCCTAACCATTAGTGAACTAAGTTGAGTCGCAGCCTTAGTTCTGGATCACTCACTGTGAGAAGGTCATGTTGTTTTTAGAGTATGGATCTGTGTCACATGGCCAAGCATAGTAGGTGAATGGAGAGCAGGGAGTTAAAGATGCCTTAATGGCAAATAAGATATCCCCAAAGTAATGGACAATGGATCCTGAATAGATTCCCCTAACCAATTAACTAACATAACCTTGTCTAGTTACAAAGACAAATACCAATATTTTAAAAGGAATATCCATATTTCTCTGACTGGAGGATGAAACTATTGGTTCTTCACATATGCTGGTGACCAGGGTTATAATCCCAAGAGCACAAACGGACATTCCAAATCAGTGATGTTTAACTAGCCATGATATATCAAAAAAGATGGGCATGAGGAAGACCACAATTAAGTAATGATGGGAATGGGGTTTTGTGTAGTTTGGATCTCATACTTAACACTGTTAGTACCTGTCTATCAAATGAAATCAAAGCTTTACTTTTTATAAGAAACCACAAGAAGAAATGAAATACAATAAACTCCCTTAGCTAATGGGAAAAAGTAGAAGAAACACTTTACAAATTAGATCTTACACATGGACCATCATTAGGAAGAAAGCACTCCCATGAGAAGAGCCTAACATCATTGTGTGAAAGATTTATCACTGTTTACTTACACATATAAGATTATGTTTGCTAAAATGTCCTTTATAAGGGATCTTTATTCCATCCACACATTTCATTGTATACGTCCAAGAACTGATCTCTTTATTTCTTTTAGTGTTCTTAACACAGGTAATACCTGTTTTTTCCTTGTGTGTTCTCTCTTTCCCATTGGACCAAGTTTTCCTTCAAAACAAAAATTATTTTACTTTTCAAAGCCTTTAATTTTCAAAGCCAGTCCTCTTTGTGGATGGAGGAATATTTTTTGTCAGGAGAGAACAGGCTCTGTTTCCATAACAACAATGATGACAAACCCTTTTTTGAATCTCAATGACTTAGAGATATAAAGTTGATTTATCATTCACCCAGTGCAATTATTCAGCTTGAACATGCCTCCATTGTCTTGTAATTATGCCATCTACAACATTATATGTTCTCCAGGGTCACTATGGCAGAGAGAGAGGAAAACAGGATTTTTTTTTTTTACTTGTACTGGTTCTTTGTAAATTTTACAACATGCATTCTGATCCCACTTTGCTCCCATCTCTTTACATCTGCCCTCGGCCCTTGCAACCTGTGACTGGTTCGTCAGGTCCCAAAATACTTTGAATGAGTAGATGAAGTCTGAGGAAATATGAAAACAAACTTTTGAGTCCAATTTATACTTACAAATAAGGTAAGTAAAATCAAGGTGGGTGATCTGATTGATGACAGATAGCCTGTCTTGACAGCAGATGCCCAACTCCTTGCTCACGCTAGTTTTACTAATAGCTTGCTACTAATAGTAGGCTCTGATAGAAGTTAATAGAAGCAGTGTCTATTATGGGCCTTTCCCTTTGTAATTCAGACATTTTTCTCCAAAGATGTTAGAAAAGTTAAAAAGGAAGAGAAGGAAGAAGAGGAAAAAGAGGAGGGGAGGGGAGGGGAGGGGAGGGGAGAGGAGAGGAGAGGAGAGGAGAGAAGGGAGGTCGGGTATGGAGAGCACACTCAAACAGCTGAATAAATAACATTCAATTCATTTCAAGCAGGTTGGGGGGATCACTTCCTCCACTCCTACCTTATATGCTACTGAATACCTTGGGGTGAATCATTCTCAATCTGAACCGATTATTTCCACAGCAGCCTTTTTTTTCCCCTGACCATAAAAATGCAACAGCTTGTTAATCATACAACTATTTAACTGAGTCCCTCCCTAGCTCTACAACTGAGCTCCAAGCCCATAATGTATAATCTACCCACCCACACATATTGAAATGAGATTATTGTTCCCACAGAAAAGCACCCCGCCATTGCACAAGTCCCAACTTTGTTCCAGAGGGTGATAAAAAGGAGTAGGAAAATGCCAGGAGTTGTTTGATAGGCTTCTAAGGAAGGCACAGCAAGGATGAAAGAGTACCCTCCCAGGTACAGCCTGAAACAGCATGTAGGCAAACACTCTCCAGAGCACACTCCCTATGCCTTTGATGTAGAAGCCATCATGAATTCTTGATAGTTGCAGAAGTGGCCATAGTGGATGCACTTATCTCCAACAAAAAATTCATAGCTTCCAGGTAGGAAAAACATCCACAGAATGTAGAGGAAAATGAGAACCCAGGATAGGGAGTAGATAGTTGTAGCAGAGGGGTGCTGAATAATGTAGACAGTTGTGAAGCTAACCTCTAGCATGTTTTCTAATAGTTGTGAAAAAGGAAGTCACAGCTACCAATGTAGTTCCTTCTATGTGCCAGGAGATATGTTACAGGTATCCAAAACATATCCTTAGTAGACACTGTCATTTGTCTTGAGTGAGACCTTCCTCCATCTAATGCTATGAAGATCTGAAAAATTTAGGATCCATGCATGGCTCAGAGTGAACTTGCAGCCCAGCAATGCTGATGCTCCTTTGTGCACAGGGCAGATCTTGTTGCATTGTATCTTGGAGTAGAAAAGCTATTCATTGGCTGATCAAACTTCCAAATGGGATCTGGGAGAATTCAAGAGAAAAATCTGTAATCAGCAGCAAGGCTTCGCTTCCAATTGTGTAACCTTATTGGATACTAGAGAAACCTTTGGATTAAAATGACACATCGCAGGAGACAGTGCTTGAGAAATTATTAATTTGAACATTCTAATATTGAAACATACATCTAATGCTTCTGATGCATTCTGTTTATTTTTCTCAAATATTCTGTCCAAAGTCATCCTAGTGGCATTTTCTTCACATCAGATACTAGACATGTACTCTGTGCCATCTTATATAATCTTGGTAATAAATCACAGTGGTAAAGAGAAAACATTCTAGAGCTAGACTGCACTGCCTAGCTATGTAACTCTGGGTAGCATTCTCTGAGCTCATTGCTGACTCCAGTCTGTAGTGGATAATGTTAACCAAATCACTAGCTGTTGTAAAGAATAAATGAATTAGTGTATGCACAGTACATAGAAGAGCTTCTGGCACATAGTGAGTGGCTGTTGTCTGTTGTCAATGTATTTACACAGCTGTGTCTCACAATACTAGAAGAATCTGAGGGAAGTGGTTACATCTCATTCAATCCTGCATTCCAGATTCCTACCGCACATCTCTGAGAATTGATGTCTGCGTGTGCTTTTTAAACAAATAGGAAATATAGTTTTAAAAGTAAATATTGATCCTTTTGTGTTTTCTCATGTACATACGGAAATTCACAAGTTCTTTGTTAATTAGTTTGGGGTAATTATTGGATGTATTCTAGAGATAAACATTAGAGATTAATAAGAAAGAGAATTTTCTAGAGAACCCAAATGCTATAGGAAAAGAGCAGAACAGACAGAATCAATGGAAAAGAGGCTACAAAGATGGACATGGTCCATTTGAAAGTGTCTTCCCAAGGTGTTCCCATGGCTGATTCTGCCCTTATAATACTATAGAAAATTCTTTTTCATTCAGTCATAGCTGATCCTTCTCCCCAGAATAAAGATAGAAACAGGGAAGGAAACCAGCGCTCACTCAGTAGCTAGTGAATAAGAAACACCTAACCTAATACTTTATCTGATTATCACTGATGTTATCATGTTTCTGTATTGCCTGCTATCTACAAATGGAAAAATAAAGACACAGGCATGCTCCCACCACTTGGGCACAGAGAAAAATGGTTTTCTTTACCTTTCGGGTATAACCTTACCTCCCTGAAATAACTAGGGAAGGCTCAAAAAGGACTTTCTCCCAAGAAGAAAAGAAGGCATTACCGGCTTTGCATTCTCGCTTTCTGAGCCAAGCAGGAAAGAAGACTGTCTATCATCTTTAAATCTCATCCATAAAGCTGCCCCAAACAAGGCAGAGTCATTAGTCTGTGTTTCTCTTTGGTATCATGGTTAGAAACAGGGAGAAGCAGAGGTGCTTCAACAAGTCAAATAAGCCCTCCTGTGAGCAGGTGGGAACTTGCATGGATAGGGAGCAAAGCCTGCTGAATGCTAGGCTGGAGGGGTTCCAGCACAGCTGAGTACCAGAGACACCATCCAGTGTGTTACGTAAACATTCTTTAAATTACCAGCTTCTACCTTCATTGCAAAAAGAGAAAAGGGATGTTCCACATGTATTATTAACTTCTTATTGTGTCAAACTGTGATTCTACTTGTCCCAAAGGCTGAAGTGATTCAATATAGTGCTTTAGATGGTTCTGTGTTCATGTTTCCAATGTGGTAACTGCAATGGTTCTGTATTTTCTGATAGAAAGGCTCAAATGCATATGGAATATGTAGGCTGCTTAGACACAGAAACCATTCATATCCTAAGGTAAAACCTTAGAATTATTTTTTACTTCACTTCCAACTATTTCAAAATATAAATCTTTTCTTATGACCTCATGTGCCATCATCTTTTAACAGAGAAACAAAATGTTGACACTAATTTACTTTCCTTATACGGAAAAGTAAAACTGAAAAACTAGTCTAGACAAATAAAAGACATTCACCCAAGGAACAAGGCTTGCTTGTAGACCTCAGACACCTGGGTTGATGTTCCACCAAATGTTGCTGTTAGCACAAGGATTCTCTCTAAGTCTCTCTTATAATATTATCACTTAGACCCTCTTCAATATATTCAAGGGAGACAAGATATTTGTCCTCTCTGTGGGAATTCATATTTTTACAAGTATTCCATATGAGCAAAGCAATTGTCTGGCAGTCACTGAGCAAGCTTGAGACAACTGAAATCTCTCTGCAAAGTAGTACTAATCCCAGCTGGGTCACTATCACAGTCTACTGAGGCTAAGAAATTTGTTTCTTAAGTAAATGTTGTGTATGTGATTTGTTTCAATGCTGCATCCAGTCTTTCCCCTTGTTGATGTTACAAACATTTATCTTCAGTTTTAACCTTTTTGTAAGACTCAAGTTTGCATTCGCTGAATATTTGTTAAATGCTAAATATGTATGCTATTGCTCATATATCTTTAGAGTCCCTCTAAAATATATCATTGTATTTATTTTGTAAGGGAAGAAAATGAGAGTTAACACTTTTTTCCAGTGGAGAAAGCAGACGATTGAAGAAGACATTAATGCCATGTGCAGAGTGTGGAGAATGCATTAGAAATATTCAGAATGTAGCTTCAACTATTCTAGTTGATGGAAGGGATAACAATGATATATTTTAGAGTCCCTCTAAAATATATCATTGTATTTATTTTGTAAGGGAAGAAAATGAGAGTTAACACTTTTTTCCAGTGGAGAAACAGATGATTGAAGAAGACATTAATGCCATGTGCAGACTGTGGAGAATGCATTAGAAATATTCAGAATGTAGCTTCAACTATTCTAGTTGATGGAAGGGATAACATATGAGATTGGACTTGAAGATGAATGAAACAACAGATGTAGTTTCAGAGGAGAGAAAGATCAGGGCTATCAGTACTAGTTTTAATGATAGCTTACCTGGTATTTGGGTCAAGATCCCTTCTCATGTGCTTGCTCAGAAAAAGTGACTGAATTCTTAAAGGATGCATTTGTGGTTTTCCCTTTTCTTTACAATGCTTGCCCTTCTCATGGGTTTCTCAAATGCCAAAGACTGGGTTAGCTTTGAATTCCCCACCCTCTTGATACCATGGCAACAGTGATGCTATCAGCTCATAGGCTGGGAGTTGATTTCATGAGTGAAGTTAGTTAAATGGAAAATACTCGAGCTTCACAGATTCCTCCACAAGGAACAGAAGACTTTATTTTCATTTAATGACATCTTCCACAGTAAATGGAAGATTTTGTTTTCCTTAAGTCTATTGCTGGCTCCACACAACAATAGGTTGTGAGTCAATCCTTAGGGAATCATTCTGTTAAAAAAACAAAAAAACTCATTTAAATAATTACACATTGGCCTCCGGGTCAATGCAAATTGAGGGGATGTACTACCAGTACTTTTACTGGGAACACATGAGACATTATTTCTAGCAAGTGCTGTGTCTTCCATCATTAACCCTTTCTTAGCTTTAAGAGGATCAACTGTGGAACTAAGCTTTTCTGAGGGATTGACATTGAGTCAAACGAAAGGAAGGAAAATCATTTAAAAAAATGAATGAGGGAGTCTTAAAGTTCAAGTTCTCTTGGTGTTTTAGGCTTGCTTTTTTATCAATGGCAATCTATGTACAGGTGGCATCTGAATTATTTACATTTCTTCATTATGCAACAAAATACAAGACAAAAAAATTAAAGAAGTATTTTTTTTGACTAGTTTGGAACCTCATGACAGCGAAGGAATGAGGATGAGAGAGACCTACAGTAGCAGCAATGCTACGCAGCTGCTCACATTGTACCCTAACCAAAGAAACAGGCAAAGGTGGATGCTGGTGCTCAGCTCACACTCACCTTGGCCCCTTTATATTTGATATGGGTCCCTAGCCCATGGGATGGAGCCACAAAAGCACACTGTGGAGGTGATGTCTTTTTCCTTTAACCTCTGTGGTTGTATCCTCTTAGTTATTCCCTAAGTTTGGTTCCTAGGTGATCCCAAATAAACACTGATCACAACAGCTTCCTCACTTGACTTCTAGGTAGGCATCAATTGCTTCTATTACCTCTTTTTTATTGATGCTCAAATTTTCTCTGAGGAATACTTTGTTCTACATATATTATATGGAGTGGGCCTCAGTCCATCTCCGGTGTGGGTTCTTGACTCTCTTGGGTTGTTTATTGGATGATATTTTTCAGGGATAATGATTGGTTGAAAGTGAATGCTGGTCACTGCTCATCCAATCAGACTAATCTTGGAAACCAGGCTGGAAGATCTGGCTGCTAATGCCAGTTTGTTTGTTGGAAGAGATGTGGGTCTGGAACTGGTGCCATTAGCAGTTCTAGCCTGAGGCCAAAACTGGAACATGGAACAGATTCATGAGAAATGTAAAGAAATAACTTCTAATGTAAACATAATTAACCCGCTGGATCAACCTGTACCCAAAGCTATTGCCTCTGGAATTGTTAGTACTGTAAATAAATGTCTTTCATGTCTAGCCCTACTGGAGTAGAATTTTCATTTTCTTTAAAATTAAAGTAATTTTGAAAGAGTCCAAGACTCTGCAATACATAAAAACTAAGTTCATTACACAGAAGTGAAGAAGGGAAATGTGTAAACTCCAAATGTCTAAAGTGATCTTCTGAGAGACATCCTAGCATAAACCTTGTATTTTACAATGGAACAAACCATTTTCCAAAGCAGAGTTCTGAAACATTGACAGATATGAAAAAAGTAAAGCAAGGCTTTTGTTTTATTTCAAATGTCTCAACCTGATATCCTGGACTTTGTTGACTCCCCATGGAAGGTCTTATCTTCTTTGAGGAGTGGGTGGTAGGGTAGTGTGTAGGGAAACTGAGTGGTGAGTGGGAGGGGAACTGTGGTTGGTATATAAAAAAACTTTTAAATAAAAATGTCAATTTTTTATTAACTCAAATATCAATTTTCAGAAATTTGGGTAGGGTGTATGGTTTCTACCTAAAAAGTTAGAATAGTGTTACATAAAGAAAAAAATATTGTGCAAAATCCTACTCATACAAAATCAACTCCTGTAGTACACAACTGTTTTACAATGTCTATACAAAGCATTGACTGCCATTGTCTAATAATAAGCAGATAGTTATACTTCAAAACTGTGTTTTGAAAATCATCTGGGGGGCCTGGAGAGATGGCTCAGAGGTTAAGAGCACCGTCTGCTCTTCCAGAGGACCCAGGTTCGATTCCCAGCACCCACATGGCAGAAAAGAAAAAGAAAAGAAAATCATCTGGGTACACCTGCTTACAACCCTGACTGCATTTATATACATGCCAAGAAAACTTGTGTTACACTTCAGTAACTGACTAAGGACCATTTTTCTTTGAAAGATGACCTTGTATGATGGCACTCATGTTACCTTTTATTTCTGCAGTTACATAGTCCATTATGTTGTGATGTCCTATGCCACAACCTCAGCTTCCTCCTTGAAAGACATCAGAGTTACAAACTCTACTCTTTTTTTAAAACATACTTTTTTATGGATTCTATGGGAATTTCACATAATGCACCCCAGCCCCACTTATCTCTGGGTCCCTCTATATCTGTTCCTCATTCTTGAAGCATGTGTCATGTGGTATACCCTTTCATCTAATTGGCCCCACCTGCAAAATGTCCATTGTAATGAGTCATTAGTCTTGTTGAAAGCCTCTGGCACACCATCATCACTGGGCCCTCGTTGAAAATGCCTCTTGACTATGCTGCCCCAAGTCATGGAGATCCTGAGGTTATTGTTCTGTAGGACCAGTTCCTTAATACACCGCAGCAGGACTTAAATGGGGTAGATGTTAGGGTGGGCCCAGGATGTGGCTCTTGGCAGTAGCTGTGCTGGTTAGTCCTGACAATTGGGGCATCCCCCTCAAACCAGAGGCAGAACCCACTCTCCTAGGCCCATGGCATCTGGGCCAACACTCCTACACCTATGATTAGGGGTGGGGCCATCTCTCCCTAATGTGGGGCCAGCTCTTCCATGAGGAAGACAGGGCCAGCTCTTCTACTACAGTGTCCAATGAGGATTAGAATCCACTATCCTAGGGCCAATGAAGGGCAGGGCTGGCTCACCCAGCCCTCAGATTTAAACTTGCATGCTTTTTATTACTGTGGTAAAACAGGCCATGACCATCATCACAGACTCCAGGTGCATCAGTAACATGAACCCAGACATGCCCTTGGCAGCAGCTAGGGCCCTGGTGTCACCATGGCCCCAGTGACAGCACAGACTGCCCAGATCAATATGGCCCTAGGGGCAGCAAGACCCTGTCCAGACCCCAGGCATCCAAGTACATTCCCCAAGTAGCAACAGGAACCATGGAGCCATGGATATTAACCCTGACTCTAGCTCCTGCTGGGCCATGGACAAGTTCTACATTTATGCCAACTTAAAACCCATTATTGAGATCATAGTTGGGTGGCTCTGTATGAATGCTCCACGATAGACCATTGGGTCACAGGAAACTGCCATAACACTGTGACATATGAAGGCTGGCAACATCTAAATAGCTAGCTAGAGAGAAGAGGAAGTAGAATCTTCATGTTTCTAGGAAATAAGTGGGTCATGCCCTGCTTAGTTTGAATATAGTTATTTTTATACAGAGCACTATTTCCCAAACCAGCAAATGTGCCCATGGTCTTTTCATTGAACAGATTGCTCTGGTGGTTAAATAAGCATGTTTGAATCCAAAAATTGAAAGAATGTTAGTGTTTCTACTGTAGCTGAAGGTTAATCATATGTGACCTCCTTTGAAAGTTTACAAAGCATTTTATATAAATGTATATGATTAACAATTTGAAGGGAAACTCACTTAAGACCCATTTTCATTCTTTTGCTCTACATAATGGACATGGTATGTGTGACAGCTCCTTCATTCTGATTAAAAGGGACTCATTTTGGGTGGTGTATATAAACCCTTTCTGTCTACTTTTGTTTTTTGCTTTCATCTGTAATTTTTGAGTAAATGATATCTTTAGGAACTTCATTTGTGGCTGCAGTTACTGCTCAGCAGTTAAAGCAGCTTGCCACCATGGCTGGTCACCTGAATTGGTTACTCAGGGATCACGTGGTAAAAGGAGAAAACTAACTTCCTGAAGGTGTCCTGTGACGTTCCCACGTGTGCTGTTGTGTGATCAAGCACAAATATACTTATATACATATGCTCACATATATACAACATAGATAAATAAATACCACTTTAAAAAGGACTTTAGTCAGGCAGTGGTGGTGCACATCTTTAATCCTAGCACTTAGGAGGTAGAGGCAGGCAGATCTCTGTTAGTTCGAGGCCAGTCTGGTCTACAAAGTGAGTTCCAGAGAAACTGTTACACAGAGAAACTCTGTCTCAAAAACAAAACAATACAAACAAGTAAAAGGTTTTATTTACCATTGGCACCAGTTTCATTTTTCTAAGACTGAGAAAAAGTACTTATGGATCCTCATCTTATAATGGCATGTTAAAGGGTTATCTGTCTGATTTCCTGCCTCACTTGCCACTGACTAGCTGGAATGTTGGGCAAATTATTCGTTTTTCTCTCAGCCACTCAACTTCTGCACCTGTGTGCTATGAGGAGTTTGGTTCTTCACAGGTTTTTGTAGACATTAGAGAGGGCTGGGGATGTAACATAGGCTGTGTGTGTGTGTGTGTGTGTGTGTGTGTGTGTGTGTGTGTGTGTGTGTGTGAAGCCCTAGATTTGATCTCTAAGAAAACAAAAAAATAGTGAGATATGTTAACAGATGATATAAGCTTTTAGTTTGACTGCTGGCCTAGAACAACCACTTGTCATTAGTCTTAGTCAGCACATCTGTGTAGTGAACGATGTAATTAGGCATTCTTTACCATGAATGGTTTAGAAAACAGTGGATATACACACACATCCCTTTCTTCTAATCTTGTGTCTTTGGGGGGTAATTGTAATGGGGAGAATTCTAAGGTACTCCCTAAATCCCTCCTATCTTATTTTCAGACATCTAATTATCTCTTCCAACTAAATATAAGCAGAACACTGCAGCTTGTTGAGAACAGACTTCAGAGGAAGCCACTTGGCAAGGAACTGAAGTAATGTGTAGGAACTGAGCATAGTTCTGGCCTGTAGCCAGCAACAGGATGGGTCCTCAATCCTACCTTGGCAAATAACTGAATTCCATACTGAAAAATGTTTTCTATTCCCAGAGGAGATTGTAGACTGGGTGATACTTCAATTTAACCTTTGGGACCCACTGAACAGAAAATCCAGCTAGCTCTATGAGAATTCCCAACCTGCAGTACTATAATAAACTGTTGTGTTATACCTCCACACTTGTAGTTATTTGTCAGAAAAGAATAGAAACTGAATGCATTGTTAATGAACTGAATTTGCAGCTTATCTACATGTCATTAGAGACAAGAAGAAAAGAATCATTGGAAAGGGCTTTATGACATTGCTTGTGTGTACCAGTAAGGTGAACACAACTCGTAGAATTTTGTAGCCCTAGACGATGGCTCTGTTTATATGGGTCTGCCTCCTGTGGGCAAGTTATAGGCTTCAAATGCTCTAGTACAGTACCTAGAAATTTCTTTCAATAAGTCTTGTCAAGTACTGGGCTTCATCTTGATTGAAAACACAGAAGCCTTTGTAACCACTGAACCTTCTTTTGACTCCACATCTGAAAGTTCCCTTAGCATTATCACTTTAACAGTAGTAGCCTGTTGACTATATTGTCAGTTTGCATAATGCTATTTGAATGAAAGCAATATAAGGACAAAGACTTTTTTATGGTTACATCATTATAGAAGTTGGAAAATATGTATTATGGACTGTCAATGGACAGAACAAACACACACCACTGGTATGTCCCTGTGCATCAGGCACTCATACATAGCTTTCTTAAAAGAGCTTTGTACACATGTGGGTAACCCAGTTGTAGGATTGTTGGTACTAGTCTATGAGATCCTTGTGAACAGTGGTAGTAGTTTCATATCTTTGTCTGCTTAGTACTGTTTCCAATGGCCAATGTACAACAGATGTTCCAAACATGCTTATAGTCCATAATGAAAACTGACAAGGAAGTTGTAAAAATTAAATTGTTCCCAATATGGCTATATATTAAATTCAGTGTAATTCTTTTTTATTTTATGAGTTATAAAAAAGTCTCCCTTTCTTGCAAGTGTCTTGATTTTAGATCAATAAAGTTGATTTTCAATGTCTTAACCTTTTGAATTTTAAGGTAAAATATTTTTATTTTTGTAAATCTTTAAGCTTGTAGTCATTTATTACAGCAGTAATCTGAAACTAAGCATAAATGTTGAGGGGTGGAGCTGTGTCAGACATCTCTTTTGTAGAGATTGGGTGACATTGCTGGATCTATAGTCAACGGTGCCAGAATGATGCTTATATTACCATTGATAAAGATGTTTTAATAATCTCTCAGGTCTCCTCTTCAGCCCTGTGCCAATATGTGATATGGAAGACCAGATATTCTAAAGGGTGTCTTTTATGAAAACTTTCATAAAGGCCAACTCCTAAAGCCATTTTGACTTAAGATGAAACACTGTAAAATTTCAGATAGAAGGTATCCAGGAGATGATACACCTAGAAATTAATAAAACCAAGAAATGCTGATGGACTTTTACAGTTCATGAGCTCCAGCCTACCACTTGCTAACACAGAAATATCTGATATTCTAACAACAAAATGTTTCAACTGAAGTATGTTCTATATTCCTTTCCCTTTTTTTTTTTTTATGATTGTCTTGTTTTTGTTTTTTTTTTTTTCCTTTATTTTGTATTTATTAAAAAAAAAACACACAGTAAAAAGAATTTAAAATGTGGAAGAGTTAACAATAACTATATAGAGGATAAGAATGATAAGCATGGCTTATCAAGGGTAGACATACAAATAAGATTGCTACACCTATATTTTCTTTGTGTTCATCTTTCCCTCTGAATTTTTTTTTTTCA
>PVIH01008592.1:0-61366 GCA_004025045.1 Sigmodon hispidus
GGGGAAGAGGGATCACTTCTAATCCTGGGAACCTAACTCCTCCTCAGAAAGGGCAACATCTGTACAACATCACTTGATTTGCTTCCTGCTGACTTCATCGCATTGTATGACAGCTTTCTGCAGACTCTGCCCATCCCTTTTGCAAAATATACTTCCTAATAAATATACTTGCTTGACATAAGACATCAGCTTATACAAAACCTCCTGATCCCAAGTTTTCTGTCTTTTTTTATTTTTTCAACCCCAGGTCCACCCCTCGAGGGTCTGTCATTGAAGAATAGCTTGATGTCAAGGCTGATAGGGTCTTATCATATTATGGTTGGAAACCAAAAGTAATCAATCTTACCCATATGTGAAACCTGTATGCTAATGACTGTCTGGCAAAGCTTGTATAGCAGTGCAATAGTGGCACAAGCATAATGGAATAACCCACTCTTTCTGATTGTATTTACAGCCCTCTCCACATGTACTCGTACATATCACCAGAGTCCTGCCCGAGCTGAGGAACTACTACTGATGACAGCTTCTGGAGGGGAGGGTTAGTTCTTGGTCAGTCACGCTCTGGTGGCCACACATCCAAGAATATAGAGATAGCACAAACTGGATTTGGTGGGAAAAATAAAAAAATAAAAGGCACAAAGGAGAATGGACTTGGAAATTGGGAGGAAATAAGTATAATCAAAATACACTGTATAGAACTCTAAAATAGTAAAATAATCATAATAAATAAAATAAAGAAATAGCTAAGCTAGATTCAAACAGATAATCAGTATGAGGGTTTACATGATTTTTATGAAAGTTTCTCTTTAGGGATTGGGTTTATGTTGATGGCCTCCTTAACTATAAGAATGCCACATAATTAAGTGGTATTAAAACATATAAGCTTTCTTTATTCCTTTACATTCCCAAGATGTCATTGCACAAGGAATGAATAGCCAAAGATTCTTCTATCAGTTCGATAAAGTAGAGCATCTTAGTGACTGAAAGTAGGGCTTATTAAAGACAGGCTTCCTGAGATCAAATCCCATATACACCATTTTACTTGGTGTGGTGATTTGAGTAAGAATGGCCTCCATATGTTCACATATCTGGATGCTTGCTTAGTCATCAAGAATGGAACTCTTTGAGAAGGATTAGGAGGTGTGGCACTGCTTGAGTAGGGGTGGCCTTGTTGGCGAAAATGTGTCATTGGGCTTGAGATCTGGGTTTTCAAAGTCCACGCTAGGCCCTGTTTTCTCACTTGGCCTATGGATCAGGATATACCTTTCATCTTCTGCTCCTGCACAATGCATGCTGCCATGATGATAAATAGAGTAAATTTCTAAAAGTGTAAACAAGCTTCCAATTAAATATTTTCTTTAATAAGTTGCCTTGATCATAAGTGTCTCTTCACAGCAATAGAACAGTGACTAAAAATATGTGCAGGTGTGTAGGTAGAGGACAGAGGAGGATTTGGGGCATCCTGCTCTAATATTCTCCACCTTATTCTCGAGACAAGCTTTCTTACTGAATACGGACATAGACTACTGGGCAGAAAACTCCAGTGAGTCTCCTGCCTCTGCCTCCTATGGTTATATATACACACCTGACAAAAGTTGGCTTTTTAAAAGTGGGTGCTAAAATCTGAACATGAATCCTCATGCTTATGCAACAAGGGTTCTTACCCACTGAGTCATCCTCATCTGTCTCATACAACATTTTTATTGCAACAAGCTAATCTCAAATACTTATAGTAGCAGGGTAATGCATATGAATATACAGCTGCTTGTATAACAGAGAATGGTGAACTGGAAAGTGGGCCTCCTAGCATAAGAGACATATACTCTAGCTTGAAGCAAATGATGCTGTATAGAAAGAAACTACTGCAAAAGATAAAGGAATCATGATGGGGCTGATATAGGCCTCTGCTTAATTTTGTTGCTCTAAGAAATAAAATCATTTTTTTAAAAAAACTGGCTATTTGGATATTTTAACATAAAATTACAACTTTAAATACTGAATACGAACCCTTTAATAAAAATAATATACATATCCTCTCAATACACGTTTGTTATGGTTCAATGTTTCTGAGTCTTATAATCTAAGAGTAAAACCTACTTAACTCAGAAACCAATGAGTTGAAAGGTGAAGGTCTTACACTATGAACAAAGAATAAAACTTAAAGCTGTAAGTCAAGAACTACTCAAAAGTTTACTCTCTAGGGAAGTTATATGGATAAAGCCTTGAAGAATCAAAAAAAAAAAAAAAAAATCTGTGATCCATGTAATGGTAGCAAAACAGAGAGTACCAAAGGATGTTTTAAAGACTATGCTATAGTTTTGCTACAGGTTTAGATCTTAAGTGTTTGCCAAAGGCCAAAGAGCTGAAAGCTTGGATCATAGCTTGTGCTACTATTGGAAAGTGAGAAAACCTTTAGGAAGAGGACCTAGCAGAAGGAAGTTGGGTGACTGAGAATGTTCTTGAAGGAGATAATTGGGGTATGGTCTCTCATCTCTCTCTGCCACCTAGCTGTCATAGCAGAAGTAATTTCCTCTGTCATGTTCTACTTACTTCCATTGGCTGAAAAGCTCAGCAAGAGAGCCAACCTGTACTTAAGCCTCTGAATTTTTTAAATCAAATAAGTCTTCCCTCTGTTTGTATGTTTGGGTGGACAGTTTACACGTATGTATGAAAGTGAACCACTGATACTGTTCCTCAGGATAGCAGTGTAACTTGTTTTTTGAGACAGGGCCTTTCTCCAACAAAGCTCACAGGGATCCTCTCCACCCAGCATCCCTAACACTGGGATTATATGTAGGAATCACTGTGCCCAGCCTTTTTATAGGAAGCCCAAGGATTGAACTCAAGTCCATTACCAACTAAACTACCTCCTACACATCTTTTCTCTTTATAGGTCTGCTTATCTCAGATGCTTTCTCTACGATGGAAGGCTGATTTACACAGATACTATTATTTTGAAAACTAAAAATAACAATGGCCATTTATAGAATACTTATTCTGTATTATTGTGTGTTAAACAATACTGCAGATTCAGTAGCTTCCTTGGATTTTACTAAACTCTTCCAAATAGGACACTTCACTTATGAGTTAGCTAACTCCCAAAAAAGACTTGTTTTTTAAATAGAAAGTCAGATGGAGCCCTGCTAAAAACAAGTGAGTTGTAAGTAGGGTTGTGAAAGATGAATAGATAGTAAATTGGACAGAAGCATTTAGATCACCTGTCTGTAGGTCACGACCCCTTTGCAAACCTTCATCTCTCAAAATACAATTCATTACAGTAGCAAAATTATAGCTAGGAAGTAGCAAGGAAATAAATTTTATGGTTGGGGGGTTGCCAAAAATGGGGAACTACATTAAACAGCTGCAGCATAGGGAAGCTTGAGAACCACTGCTCTAGAATAAGAAGCAATGGTTTTAAGCATACTGATTCCAGAGAGTACAAAAAGAATGTAATTTGTTATATGCCTACTATGAGCCAGTTAATGTTTCTACTATTCGAATATCAAAAATTCTATATGAGAGAGAGCTAGGGATGTAACTCAGTGGTAGAACACTTGCTTCACATGCTCAAGGCTCTGGTTTCTATCTCCTGAACTCTTCCCATCCCCCAGATTTCCCATAAAAATCATAATTCTTAGCTTTGCAGGCAGAAAATGGGAAATTGGAAGAAGTCAATTTTTATCAAGAGGCTGTGCAGTTAGAGCCAGATCTACAATCCAGGAGTTTTATTACATACAAGCTTCTACTCCTTTGTGCCACGCCTATAGGTCTACAATGCTCATTTTCACTTTGTTTTCTGCCTTTAAGAATGTAATTACATTGAGGGACTTGAGGGCCAATCAACTGACTTTCTTGGTTTGAGTAGAACACAAACAGATCAGATAGTCAACTCCTTCAGGTCCGTGGCATAGGGCATATAAAGATGACAGGCCATCCAAGTTTGTAAAAGCAGTTAATGGACTATCTGTACAAGTTGGCTCCCTGGCTCAAAGAATCTTTCATACGGAGTCTCTTAGCTGTACAACAATACAAAAGAAACACAATTCTGATGTATGTCATCACAACTAACTTAAAAGACTCTGGCTGAACATGTAAACAAAACAACACTCTATTATTATATAATAATTATTAAAATTAATGGAGAAGCCTTTTACCTAAAAGATCCAGGCAAAGGTAAATGGATCTTTATCCATTTAAAATGGCTTATTATCTGTATAATTTTGGATTGACATAGTTAATTGTAATTATTAACTGCCACTCACAATATAGCTTTAGATTATTTTAGAGACAAAGAAACTAAAAAGAGGTCAACTGTTTCATGTATTTTAGAGAAAAGAGAAGTTTTATTATAATATGGGTTTTTTTGTTATCCTGAATGTTTTGCTTTTTTATATAAAGTTTAATACTGATTTTCAGGAAAAAAAAAAATAAAGAGGTTAACTAAAGCTAGTTACTGAGAAAAGAGAGATCTGGTTAGAATAGTCACTGTTATCTAGCTTTAGTATTTTATAACTGTGGATGTAGCACAGAAAAAATTCTACTGAACAGCTTCACTTCTGGAGACTAAGCATTGGACTGGTTAATGAGGATAATCAGAAACACAAGTCACTGAGGAACAGAGTGAGTCATTCTAACAGTGAGGAATTATTTATCTTAACACTTAAGACTTACACACTAAGTACCACAAAAAAAGGAGGTTCACACCAGAGTTCATTAATTTAGCAGTAAAATCTTGTCCTTCTATTTTACCACATTATCAGCCTTCAATCAGGATCCAAATGAACACAATAATATTTAAAACATAAAAAGCCTAGACTTTCCCTTCCAACTTTAATTTACCAAGATCAAGTCAAGAATCCTATTTTTGTCTGGCATAGTGATGAGGGCCTTAATCCAGCACTGTGGAAGCAGAAGTAGATGGTTCCTGTGATTTCAAGATCTCAAAAAAAAAGAGATACAAAGAGGTGAAGGTGTGAGTTGAAGCCATCATCACTGATTATTTTACACCTGGAGTCAAAAGCGCTAAGTCTATGTTCTACACATTATAAAACAGAACAAAAGCAGGCGTTCTTTAAAGAATTCAGAGGAAATGGACCTGGATGGCAAAGCCATAGTGTCTTCTGAAGTAAACTTCAAGGTGTGGAAGAATTTGTTTTTCTCCATATGAACTTTTAAGTTTTAGTGGTAAGCTGAACAGTGTGATTATTATTATTTAGAATTAGTTATCGAGTCTAGTCTCTATAACTTTCACTTTCATAGCATTTATCATGCTTTGGCTAAACACTTTTAGTCTTCTGTGACTGTTTCCCACTTGTTCCTGCTGGGCAACACTGAAAAAAAGAAAATAGCCATAAAATTCACCTAACCTTTTAGAGAAGTTAAAAATTTGTTAAAGTGTTTAAAAGATTCATAAATGTTTAGAATTATTCATATCTAATTTTTAAGTTTAAAATATTTCAATTAAATAAAAATCTCAAGAACTTAAAAGATAAGTAGAAAATGTCACATGTTCAAAATTTCTAGTTCAAAAATTAGCACACAAAACTGTTTCTGCATCCATTTAAGGATGCTGACTGATCCTCTTAAACCAACTCCAGAACTCCTTCAATAAATAATTACTGTTTTATTATTTCTATTGGGACCAAAATACAACTTCAGACCACTTTCCTCATTTACTAACCTTAACAGTAAAATATTCTGAGTCTCAAAAGCTCCATCTCAGCCTCCAAGAGCAGAAAATCACCAACCTTATAAATCCACCAATATTTCTGCACTAGTAGTACTAATAGCCTACAGTTTTCCAAGGTGACATTCTGAGAAAACCTTCGTTGTGTTTCTTAAAAGCTAATGAGCTTATTTCATAATATCTTGCCAGTGTAGCTCTTGAAAGTTAGCAAAAACAAAACATTTAGAGAAAGATTGATTTGTATTGGGGTTCAGACATTGATACTCAAGTATCAATTGGGCAAGCTGAGTACCTTGAACTTGAAAGCTTCCAAAGGCAAATTCTCCTTCTGTTTTCTTAGCTCTTGTCCCATCTTTATCTCTCAAAGTAGTCTTTGGCATTGAAACAAGAATTCCTTTTCCTCAAGGATGATAAAACCTATCACCTGAAAAGGCCACTCCTTCTTTAGAAAATACTATTTTTTGAGGGATTCTGCCCAAGTTAACAGTGCAGAAGGAATGCTACATGTAGGTAGAGATAAGAACTGGAAGTTGGCACTCAGCAAGGTGGTACACACCTTTCATCCCAGCACTGGTAGGCAAAGGCAGACAGATCTTTGAGTTCAAGGACAGCCTGGACTACAGAGCAAGTTTAAAATGACTGGAGATTATGACTTACTTGCTTGGAAAAAAAATTATGTGTAACACAACAATGGCCCCTGAAGGTGTTCAATAACTCAATGTTATTATCTCATGGATGTGTATCTATTATATAATACATTAAAAATCAGATTACCTGTTATAATGTGTATAATGTGACAGGTTTTTGGAAAGCTAGAGTTTAACAACGTTGGCCTCTATACATAATATAGGTTGTGGACCTGTTAGTTAATTGTAAAACTCATATATCATAAGGTATTTGAGAACCCTTAGCAGCCACAGACGTATCTAACAAAAAAGGCTGCAGCAAACTATTTTACAGGTGGGAAAAAAAAAGCACAACAACCTGAATTCCTGTATTTCTAGTTTGACTACGATAAACCAAGGAAGTTTAAAAGACAATGGATAATCTAATGATATGTCAATTACTCAATGTGGAGCCCAAGTCATGAAAGTGAGAGGTGAACAGACTGTAACAGTGGCAAGACAACGGTTATTGAAATAGGGTGAGCTTTAATTACAAACTCAAAAGGAAAGGAAAACACTGGCTTCTCTTCTCTTTAGTGTAGCAACAGTTTAATTTTTCTCTCTGTGAAACTTGGGGATTATCTTTCTCAATTGTCTCTAGTCAAATGTTAGCAGTTAAAAATCAAAAGCTAGGCTACAATTAGGTGAATTAAAAGAAATACTAGCGTGAGAGCTAGGGATACTAAACACAGATCAAGAGAGATGACTTTGTTGTGTCAGTAGAGACGAGAAAGTCAGCAGTGGTGGGCACGAGGGCCACACTCGGGGAGCAAGCATGTAAACCACTGCAAGGACTATCAACAGGAGGCAGCTGGCAGAGCCGCCCGCGTCCGGACCGGATCAGGATGGGCGTATGCAAGCAGCCCGCCCTTCCGCCCTACTTTTCCCTGGGTCAAAGGCACCAGTCACCTGGAGTGGGAGTTCCGGAGCGACTCGATCAGCCTTTGCTTCTGCTGCTGGAGACTGGTGAGGCCGGCCGGGGATCCGGCCGCGGAGGACGACGCGCTCTTGGCCAGGGGAAAGAGCCAGCTCATCCTCCTCGGGTCCCGGCCCGAGGCCCTCGAAGGTTCAGGCCTGCTCCTTCTTGTTTAGCCCAGCCTTTCCCGGGCGACCGAGCTCGGCCGGCACGCAGGGGGCTGCGCCTTCACCCACACGCCGCGTTCGCGAGTCCCTGCCTCCGGCGGGACAAGCTTCCACTGCGGCCGGCTGAGAAACACCAGCTCGCCTAGCGGAGCGGCTCCCGCTCACGTCCAACACCAGCCCGTCAGTTACTTAGGCCCGCCGCCGCTTGCCCGGAGCTCGGCGGCCCGGCGTCCGTCACCTGCCTGCCCCGCCCCCGAGTGCCCCGCCCCTCGGCTACGTCATCATGCCGCGCCCTCGCCAGGACGTGCGAGGAGCGACGGCGCCGCGCTGGGCAGCGCAGCTCCAGCTCCCCTTTCCCCTTTACAGGGCGAGAGGTTGTCTATGGGGCACCCGCTGCCGCCGTCGGTACCGCCACCGCCACCGCCGCCGGGTGCTATCTCTATGGCGAGGAGGAAGAGGAGGAGCGCGAGCTCAGAGACACAAGTAGATCTAGCGGGGCCCGGGCGAGCCAGGGCAATGGGAAAGGGGCGGGAATGGGAACCTAAGAGGGCGCGCGATGGCGCCCGCTGGAGCCCGCTGTGGCGAACAGAGCTGGGGGGGGTAACGGGTCGGGGGGGGGGGCTGTCAGGAGTGCGGCGCTCAGTGATGACGCCACCGCTTTGTACCTGGGACTCCGTTGTGGGGGAGGAAATTGGAGTGGAGGGCGGTGGCCTACTTGTGAACTACTAGCTCATCTTGGAAGTGGCTGCGAGTCAATCTGGCTCTAGTCAATGCTATCAGCACCTTCTTCTTCGCCTTGGCTGTCTGCCAGCGGAGAGAGTTCTCCTTGACATGAACGCTTCTGTGCTTTCTTCACGGTGTTCGGGGAGCCCACGAAGGACATGCGACCTCAGTAATGAGAAGGCCTTTGGTGCCTCTTCAGGGCCCCTGAAGAGAGAGGGGTGGAGGAAAGCAGTGCTAAATGGCAGTGTTTCCTTAGTGTGTGCGTGCATGCGCCTGTGTTAGCAGGGAGAAGGGGAAGAAAGAAGGCGTGCCCACTATCACCTTGGGTTTCTAAGATTACCCCAGCTTCTATTTACGAGGTTAAGACACAAGGCCATCCCCTTTTACTCGTTCCTTTTTGTTGTTTGTTTGGTTTGGTTTTTATATAACATTTGATATTTTCTTGCCTAAGAATCAAGTCTTCTGTTTGTCTGTATTATCTCACCATTGTATAACGTGAACCTGGTGTTTATGGACCAGAAACCTGAGGTCCTTCTGGTAGCCAGGGGAAATAAATGGTCGGTATTTCTTTGAAATTCAAAAATTTTAGCTGCCCACATTTTAACACTTTCTTTATTTCTCCCTCCTGCCATATGAACATTGATTTCTGAGATTGCTTGATGCTTTCTCAAAACGTTTAATTTTTTTAAAAATGTTTTCTCTGATTTGGTTTCAATAAATACCAACACCAGTAATGCAGAATTTTTTTAATCAAGTAATATTTCAAGTGTTTAGTTAGAATAAAAGCAAATACTACTTCTTATGGAGACATTTTATCTTGTTAATTTCAGATTTTTTTAAATCCTGAAATGGATTATAGTTTTGTGTGGAGTAACTTGAACTCGGAGCAGATTTTAATTAGTGTAATTTATATTCAACTAGGAAATCGATGTTGTGGTGCTTTATTCTCTATATATTAGCTGTGTGCCTGAAGCAAATTAGCTTTCTAAAACTTGATTTTGTTACAAATCACAAACTTTGAATAAGTAACCTTAAGTTTATACTAGCTTTATTTTGTTATTCACAGGTACACAAGTAAAGGATAAAACATTTGTATGAGACAAACCTTGAATCAAGTGTGACATTTGATGCTTGGCATCTAGACTCCTTGTGCTGTTCACTATGCCAGCAGCAACTGTGGATCATAGCCAGAGAATTTGTGAAGTTTGGGCTTGTAACCTGGATGAAGAGATGAAGAAAATTCGTCAAGTTATCCGAAAATATAATTATGTTGCTATGGTATGGACATGACTAAATTCTTAAAATGCCTTTTGTGAGGGTGGTGTGTCTGTCTGTCTGTCTGTCTGTCTGTCTGTCTGTGGCTTATTCTCTCACTGGTTTGGGGCTTGCTGATTAAACAGTCAGTCTGCCTGGCCAAGAAGCCCCAGGAATTCAGCTGCCTCTGCTTTCGAAGCACTTAAATTACAAGCACATGGATTCTGCACTTAAAAAGCATAGATTCCGGGGATTGAACTCCAGTCCTCTTGCTCACACACCAAGCGCTTTACCAGTGAGCTGTCTCTCCAGGCCCTCAAGTGGTATTTAAAAAAATCTTGAATTAAACCCTTTTTGTTGGTATCAAGGGATTAATTTAATCATTTTAAAAAAAAATGCCTAGTCCCTCCAGCAAAGGCCATCAGAGACAAAGCTGAATTTGACAGGCTGAATTTGTTACCGCCAACATTAATCAACAAGAGCCTAGAGTCATGGGCATTTGAATAAAGTGTTAGGAGTACTTTAGGGTCTGAGCTTGTGTCAGGTGGTTTTAAGGGCTTACAGGAGACAGGCTTTCCTGGATTGACTGCTCTGGGGAAGCTGCTATCTCTGGGGTTCTGCTGAGAAGACAAGGGTGCAGAGGGCATTAGCTAGCATGAAAATTTTAATCATTTTTATGGTGTACACAATTTTTTTTGGTCTCTGTTGAGATATAGTTACAGGATGTACTTGTCTGATGAAGTTTTGTGAAACTAATTACTTTCATTGGGAGAACAGAAAAGCCTGACTAAGAAAGTCAGCTTGTTCTAAGCATTCCAAGGCCATGCTTCTAGTACCAGATAAGGCTTCAGAAGCCAGTGAGTTCCAGGCTATCTTTTTCAGACAAGCAAACACCCTATTAGATCGCTTAGGAAAACATTGCTAAAGCTGCAGAAACAACTCTGTTCTTAGAGAGCATTCAGTCTGCCTAGACTCTACATGTACTTTTCTGCTTTGTCATTGCCCTCTGTATTTGTTACAGCTACTTTTTATTTTCTACAGCCACTCAATTATTAGCCCTAGAAAGCAGTACTTTAGCATCTTACACATTTATCCCAAACCCCCTCAAGTCTGTATTATGATTATACATGTGATCTAATAATTGGCTGGTGGTTTTTAAGAAGTTTTGATTACTGTTTCATATTGACTTACTAGTTCATTTTTGTTTTTAGCAAGCCTTAATTTGAATTCTCGTGCTAACCCTAACCCTAAAACATAATTTTCTTAGTATCATAAGGTTTTTTTTTAAGTGTTTCCCTGAGAATGATACTTACCTAAAATAGGAATATCTATACATAAACATTCCATGTAATAAAAGTATACTTATCCATAATTAGGGCTGAAATTTTCTGTTTGGTCAGGGAGGGTTATTTTATAGGCAGTACAAATTCCCAGTTGTCATTTATTTCTTGGATAAGGAATAGCTGAAGTACAGAAATAATAACAGCCTATAAGATGGATTGGGAATCTTGACATGCTTTATGCAAGTTTTCTTTTCCTTGGGTATGAAGCAAATATTTGCTTGAATTTATCATGAGTCATTTGTACAGGATAATAATTTATTGATAAATTTAAACTAATTAAAAATAGTTAAGTTTATAGAATTTGGGGATCTAAAAAGTTATAATCTTCAGACTTAAGAATACCTAAAAATTGAATGTGAACATATAGAATGTCATTGTAATAGAATTCTGACTTACAACAAAAATTATCCTGATAGTTTATGGGTTTTGTTTATGACCATTTAGTAAATAATGATTCTGAAAATTATTTTACAGGACACAGAGTTTCCAGGTGTTGTTGCAAGACCCATCGGAGAATTCAGGAGCAATGCTGACTATCAATACCAACTATTGCGATGTAATGTAGACTTGTTAAAGATAATTCAGCTAGGACTGACATTTATGAATGAGCAAGGAGAATACCCTCCAGGAACTTCAACTTGGCAGTTTAATTTTAAATTCAATTTGACGTAAGTGGGAAATAAATATATAACCCCAACTATTTGTTTCTCATTTAATTTTTAGAGTTGAATTTTAATGTAGAGAAATTGCTGTGGTTCTGCTGGAAATTTATTAAATATGGAATTTGAAAAGCTTAGGCTTATTTTGAGGCATAAAGAATTGAGATAACAAAAATTTCTAATTTCAAAGTCTTTCATTATATAGAGATGTTATTTCTAAAATATCATGGCTGCTTTTCTGTAAAAAAGTAAAACTGTATTTTTGTTATTGTTTTCTGTTGTTATTTAAGGTACTGCTGAATAACCCTAAGGTCCTGATACATAACTCTTAGGATATTGATTTTACTATTACATTTTGTTGTTGTTTTGCTCTTTTGAGACAGATTCTCACTACATAGCCCAGGCTGGCTTAGAACTCATATAGACAGTGCTGGCCTCAAACTCCCAGAGATCCATCTGCCTCCCAAGTGCTGGGATTAAAGGCATATGTCACCACACCTAAAACTTAAACTTTTTTGTTCCTAATTTGAAATTTATATACTTGAGGAGGCACTTTTGCTAACTAAGCCAGCAGGTACCATTCAGCCACAACCCAACCCACTACAGGTTTGTTAAGATAATCACGTTTTTTGTTTTTATTATTATTATTATTACACTTACACTTTGCCTTTTAAGTAGATATTATCACATGCAATAAGTTGTTTATTTGAAAGTTAGATATGTTTTCTTTTTAAATTCCAGTTCTTTAATGACTATTCCCATGTAACCTACAAAACCTCTTGGTCTACATACAGGAAATATAATAATGTTCTTGAACCTTTGGTATACCAGAATCTGATGTCTAACTCAAATCTTGGGCCTCAACTCCATTTCTTTCATTAAAATAGTACTACATCATTTATTGTAGTCTCAATAGCTGGGGGAACCACATGAAGGTGAACCCATCCTTTTGAAATTATGACACAGTCTTATCATTTGCAAAGTTCATGTTCAGGAACCATGCAGTCAGAGACAGGTTTTTAAAATGTTTTTAAAAATGAAAAAAAATCACAATTTTTTAAACGAAGTTTACACCTTTGCATTGAGCCACATTCATAACTAATTGTGGAGCTCATGTGACTTCTGATCTGCAGGTTGTAAGCTCCCAGTAGAGGATAGGGGCATAATATTTATGTTAAGATAAGGAGTAACAATATTCTAGTGCTTTTATGTTTGGGAGCCTGTATTTGTATAGTATGAAAAATAGCAACAGAAATGATAAGAAAATTAATGCTAGCATCATTATAAGAATTCTTTGTTCATCTTCTTTGTTGAGTGTGTACTGTTTAACATGTAAGACCTAATGAATAGCAGGACTGATAACTTTAGGGGTGTTAGTATCAGTGGTGCCGCTGTGTGTGTTTAAAATGTTTTGTGTTACCTATAAATAATACTGATAGTATTTTAATATCTAGTACTGTGGTAACTGTAGTCTCTAGAACCTATACAGGCTAAAGGTGCTCATCTCCACTGTAGCCTTATAATGTTTTTTCAGTAATACAAATGTAGAACAAACTGAAAATTGCCTTCTATCTTTTTCTCAAATGAAGACTCTTTAGTTTTTTGGCATTTTATTTCTTCAAATCCCCCTCCCCCACATAAACTATTGTCAGAGCATTGTTTTTTGTTTGATTTGATTTGGGGTTTTGTTTGTTTGTTTTTATACATAAAATACTCAGTTTGTGATCAGTAGCTAATAATCGGTGTAGCAAGAGTTTTTGACCTGGCCTGGCCTCTTGATCTGGACCAACTGTCCCAAATAATCACATAAAGTCCTATGTTAATTACATACTGCTTAGCCTATGGCTCAGGCATATTACTTGCTATCTCTTACTCTTAACTAACCCATGATTAGCCATGTAGCTTAGAAACTTTTCTCAGAGTAGCATTTTATATTCTTTCCTCTGTGTCTGCCTGGCATCTTTTGCTCAGCTCTTTCTCTTCCTAGAGTTTTCTTAGTTTGGAAGCCCCAACCATACTTCCTGTCTGCCTTCTGGCCAACCAGCATTTTATTAAACCAGTAGGAGTGACAAATATTTACAATATATAAGAGCATAATCCCATAGCACATCAGTGTATTGGATATTTGTAAAATTGGTTGTTTTTGCCAAATAGTAATTTTTGGCAAAATAGATGGCTTTCTTATGAGTCTCTGAGCAAATTTTTGTTTTTCCTTATAGAGACAGAACTAGTTTTACTGCCAAGTTTTGCTACTTTATGTTAATGATATTGTCGTGGGAAATGGTGAAGAAAAGAATATAAAGACTGGTGATAAGGCTCAGTGTCTAGGTGGTTGCCACTATGCCTGATGACCTATCTGATGCACTGAACTCACATGGTATGAGAGTACTGACTGACCAATGTTCTAACCTTCACATATGTCCATAACAGACATGTATAGGCACACATTCTCACACACACACAAAATAAATGAAAAATGGAGTTTAAAAGAATTAAGAACACTACGTGAAAAATGTTAAGCAGAGTAAAAGCCATTGAGAAGGTAAAAGAATACTGCCTAATGTGGGAAACATCGTGAGAACATCATGATAGCATCTTGGACAGTTGAAGAATGGTGAAATTGACCTTGTTGAATGCCTAGAAGCAATGTGTCAGTGTGGTAGGCTCTACAGCATCATGAGAAACATTGCTCAAAGTCATTATAATTTTTCATTTCTACTCTGTCTGTTGTCTGTGTTTGTGAGAGTTTTTGTGTTTAATTTTTCATATTGGTCCAAGTCAGGATAGTTCTAGGTTTGCCAGTGTTATTTCAGTTTTTTTTCCATTAGCATCAAGGGAATAAATGCAAATCATTATCAGGTATAGATATAAAGAATTAGGATATGGAAAGATAATTATGGTTATAGTGTGTTACATTAATAGATACTTTGAGTAGATTTGATATAGATTTCAGAATAGCATACATATAAGAAATACTCTGATTTCAAGTTTTAGTTATAAGCTTTTACTTTCTCTGAATCCTTGAAGTATGACTTATAATCTAAATCTGTTGTGTAACAAAAATTTAGGAACAGATAATGTTCTCTATGTAAAAATGACTTTCTTTAGACACCTTGGTACTTTTATCACTGCAATTACTGTGGTGTGAGCTTCAAAGCAAACATATCTTTATTAATGCTTGTTCTAAAGCTAAGGTAAGGTTTGCTTCCTTTTTCCAATGCTTGATGATTTTTTAAATGTATAGAGTGTCACAGCCTTAGCTAAGGAGCACAGTGGCTGCTCTAGTCCTGGATTACAGCAAAGCTTCAGTGCTATGGAGTGAGCTGGGGTTGTGACCACCACTGCAATTATACTCTAAAAATTGTTGGGCTTGTTTTAGTAGCATTTTCTCACCTTATTATTTCTTTGGGTATGAAAGGTGGTTGATAAGATAAACACATTTGCCCAGTGTGAATTTACCAACATAAGGACTGGCTGTGTGGGGATTGTTTTGTTTTGGTTGTTTTTGAGACAGAGTTTCTCTATCTCACTCTATAGACCAGGCTGGCTTCAAAATCAGCAGTCTGTCTGCCTCGGCCTCTGCCTCCATCTCTGGAGTCCTGGGATTAAAGGCCTGTGCTACCACCATCGGGTCTTTTTTGGGGGGCGGAGGGGTAAGAATTTTGGTAAGAACTGGCTGTTAACTTTAAAGTATATGCATTTTAGACATAAAGAAAACAATACTGCCATCATAAAGCATATTTACTGAAATTTTTTGTTTGCAAAAATAACATGCTTTTGAAACTGGGCAGTATTGAAACATTGAAACAACTTTTCCAAACACTTCCTTCTAATTGTTTTGTAACCACTTTACTATAATTGGTATATATTAAAGACATCTCTTTTCTGGGTGATACTGCTACTCAGTGTTCTGAGTAAGTATTTACTTGACCTTTTTCTTAATGTATTATAGTATGTCTAACAATTTTCTCTGGTTGTATAATTAGGGTATATGTTTTAACATTCTTTTTGGTGAGACACTTTTCTTCCTCCTTTTTGACTTTATAATTGTACCAAAGTAGTATGTATTCAATAGATGAGATGTTAAATTTAGAATTTTGACCTTTTTCTTGTGCAGCAATGTATGCTCTTGTAAAGTGTTGTGTAACAGTAGCAAGCACCATCTCCTAGTCAGCCACTCTCATATATAAACAGTGGTATTTTGCATTGTACTCTGCTGCCAAGCTGTGATGCTTGGTTTCTTAGATAGTTTAATAATATTTCCACCTTTTGTTAGACTGTATTTCTCTAAATGAGTTTATCAGGACATAACATCAATCATGGAGTATCTGTGTATCTTTAGAAAATCTGTTTATCTTTGTGGCTATTTTATTAGAAGTAGAAATCTAAATTCAAAGGTAAAACATTACTAAGCTTCATTTATTTATTCACAGAGTGAATATTTAAGGTATTTTAAGTAAGTTTTAACTGGACAAATATGTACATATTGAGAAACAGGCAGGTGAGCTTGCTATGGCTTTCTGGAAGTTGTAGTTATTTGCAGATTGGAAAGTCCTACCCTGTTTCATCCATCAAAATAGTAAATATTTTTTAATAGTTTGCTAATTTGACTTATGGGACTATTTTCTTTTTATTTATCTCCTTGTCATTCATAGCCTTTGTGGTTTTAGCACTATTTTATGCTATTAATTTATTTTGAGTGTATTAAAAACTAAAGGTAGCTAACCATCTTGTGACTATTCCAGTTTATTTTTGTATTTTCACTTTATGATTTTAGCATAAATTGTAATATATTGGTGTTTATATTATTATTAAGGCAAATTTGACTTACAAAGCAAAGTCTCTGTTTGGAAGTAAGTGACATTTAAACAATGTACAGTATCAACCCTGTGGTGGATAACTGGGAGGGGATGCAGAAGTAGCTTAATGTTAATGAGAACACATGTTTAGAAGTATGAGTTTTTATAATAGGGTTTGTTTATATTATAATAGTAGTAGATTTGTTGCTTTTACATAGTTGGGTTAAGAGATAGTGGATCTTTAGGATGTTAACTGAAGATAGCCATCTACTTCTACCTTTGGGAAATCTTTAGAAATTTTTACATGTTTTTACTTATGTTCAATCATAGCTAAATATTTTACTATCTTAAGCCTCTGTAGTTGATTGATCCTTAATACCATTCATAATTCAGACCAATGGATCTAATATACAGTAGCCAACACCACCAGAAATTCTTACATTTTGACTAAACAATATTATAGTTTCTTTTTAAGATTAGTTTTAGTAACTTTTCCTTTTTATTGCTAGAGTATTTAAGAGTAAAGAAGGAAGAATGCAGAGCTTTTCAAACTTGATAGCATCAGAAAAAGACAGTGCATTGATTTGGAAATGTGACTCATAATTGGTATGACACTTAATATAGAATTTTCCTTCATCCTGTCTAGAGATTTTACCTTACCCATATGGTTATGAGATGGGTATTATAAAGCATGAGATATGTACTAAACTTTATTATAAAAGACTCAATTTCTTGTTACAAAGCTTAGACTAAGCTATTGGAACTCTGCAGAAGAGAGAGAGAGAGAACAGGGCTGTACATGTGTTTTTGTTTGCCGATCTTATTGTATTATAAAATATACGGAAGTACTCCCCCAAGTCTCTTCCTGGGTACTATGATTCAGTAGGTCTGGGACTTGAGTGTGAATGAAGGTCCCTGGTGCTTACTATCATTGGGCAAATGATGACTTAAATAGCACAAAACTCACTGTCCTACCTCATTGACATATTATTTAGTTTGGTAATGGTTATGTTATGTTGAACATAATAAAATAAGTTGAACATATGTCTAAGAGCAGTGTCAGCCTAGAAAACAATCTTCTGTATTCTTGGTTGGTTTCACTTGTTCACACATGCTTCAGTGTGAGCCCAAGGATCTGCTGGTGAGATTTTCATTAAGAGACATAGTTTTAGTATAACAAACTATTGAATACTATTTTTTCTAAAGGATTTTCCAAGAGAAATGATGTAATGTGATGGTTGTGGCTCCTCTCTGTATTTAAATGTTCGAATTCTTAGCTTTGTAGTTTACTTCCTGACAGTCTGGGATATTGTGTGAGAAACTGACTTCCAGAGAGCAAACTACAAAAATACTTTTGGCCAAAGTCAAACATTTATTTTGATTTTATTGGTTTTTGTTTTATTAAAGTCTTTTATAGAAATTTTCTTTTGCTAATGATAGAAACTAGTTTTAACTTTTAAAAGTAAATAGAAATTAATGGTAAATCTACAAAATACTTTTTTATAAATCCTTGATTTTTAATAAAATATTTTGGGTACTTAACATATTTGTGCTTGGATATTAGAGGTGCCTTTTTTCTGGCTTAAGTAAAATTTTGAAGGGCTGGCTTATAGTTAGGTTTCTTGGCTTGGTTATAAGGTTATCTTCTAGGATTGTGTTTACCTCTAATGTAGGTATGTGATTGCTGGAGGAAGAAACTGCTGTCATAACTGAGTCCTAATTCTGAACATTTCACTGCTTTTAAGAGCCACTAAAAGACTCCTCATTTGTGAGAGGAGCCTTCTCCTTTTTCTTTAAGATGGAATGTAGTTTAACTCAGCCACAAGAGATGTTTGCCACTTGCTGTCTCCTTCCTGGTTCTGCTGAGAGCATGAAAGGTGTGCATAGCCCCTCATAGCTGTGGCTACCGCTCCATCTGGCAGCACTAAAATAGCTGCAGAGACTGAGAGCTCCTCAACAGAGCATGTCTGTGGTAGCCTCTGGTGAGTAAAAGAGATTGTTAAGCTTGTGAAATTTATATCATGTGTACAAGCTAATGAAATTGAGTTCATGGTAAGGGTTAAAAATTCACCACTGGACTATTATGCGTGATCATTTACTTTTTGGATACTTTTAATCTTGTTTTTCTTAAGAGTTGTGAAGCATTCAGATAGTTAGACCTAAACCAATTCTGTCTTGTTTCTGCACTGTAGGTGTAAGTGGGAGAACAGCTGTTTAAAGAAATGGAGGTCTTCAACATTATTTTTCTTTTTCTCCTGCCAGGGAGGACATGTATGCTCAGGACTCCATAGAGCTACTAACAACATCTGGTATCCAGTTTAAAAAACACGAGGAGGAAGGAATTGAGACCCAATACTTTGCAGAACTTCTTATGACTTCAGGAGTGGTTCTTTGTGAAGGGGTCAAATGGTTATCATTTCATAGGTAAAGATAAACAAAAACATTGCAATGTATTTCCATCCTATCTGCCTTACACTTGATTGGGTCACTATGTCAGAAATTCTCTGCTTAGTTCTAGAAAGAATTAACTACCATGAGAGGCTGTCTTATACCTCACTTGAGAATAATGTTTTCTTCCTTATCTCTTAATCGGGGCTTTGTTTTAGTCTGTGAGAGGTAGTGTTGCTTAGTGGAAAGAGCATCAGCTAGAGCGAGCAACCTTAAATAAAGGCTGTAAGTGGTAACCCTTGAGGATCTGTGTCTCCCGTGTTTCTTAGCCAGTTTTAAATCTTGGTTTTGGTGTTTATAGAATGGAAGCCATTTGTTTTTTAAAAACTTAGTGGTGCTTTTTTGATGTTAGCCACTGTGCTGATTCTACAGCAGAACTTTTCTCCTTATGTAGTTTCCTTTCTGCTAAAGGTAAACCAACACTTTTTGACCTGATTTTTAGTGTGGTTTGTTACACAATAATAAATGTTATGAAGAATAACTGATCAAAAGGGAATGCCAAGAATGAATATTTGGGGGTTTTATTTATTTATTATTTTTATTTTTATCTTTTTTTTTTCTTTTTTTGATGAGGTGATTGGAATGCTGTCCTTAGGAAAAAAACATTTTACAGATTTTTCTCTGGTCAATTACTAACTAATTAAAGCATCTAATATTTTATATAGTCTTTTTGTGATGATTCTTAATTCTCTATCATAAAAATAAAACTGGGTAGTTAAGGAAGGTTTTTTTTTTTTTTTAAACTTTATTTATTTATTTGCCTTGGTGTTTGCCTGGAACTGGAACTACAGACAGTTGTTAGCTGCCATGTGGGTGCTGGGAATCGAACCCAGGTCCTCTGGAAGAGCAGACAGTGCTCTTAACCGCTGAGCCATCTCTCCAGCCCCTAAGGAAGGTTTTTAAAAGGAGGTTAATGCACTTTTATAAAAGTTACTTTTCAAAAACTTTATTTATTTATTTGCCTTGGTGTTTTGCTTGGAACTGGAACTACTGACATTTGTTAGCTGCCATGTGGGTGCTGGGAATTGAACCCAGGTCCTCTGGAAGAGCAGATGGTGCTCTTAACCGCTGAGCCATCTCTCCAGCCCCCTATAAAAGTTACTTTACTTACAGGTTTGAGAAAATGGGGGGTGGGTTGTAAATCAACTGATATGTCAGTTCTGAAAGTAAAAGCCCTTTGATGTTATAGGATTTTTTTGATTTTTTTTTTTTTTTAATTTGTCTATCTGATAACAAGGTTTCTGTCTGTATTCTTAGATTTTTAAAATGTACTGTGTTGCTGGGCATTGTGATACATGTCTTTAACTCTAGCACTCAGGAGGCAGAGGCAGGAGGATCTCTGTGAGTTAAAGGCCAGCCTGGTTTATATAATAAATTCTGGGCCAGTCAGAGCTACACAATCAGACCATTTCTCAAAATACACACACACACACACAGTGTTACTCAGGTCTTAGTGATTGTAATTTTGATAGCCTTTACACATTTTTTCTTTTAAATAAGAATCTTCCACATGGAATGATATTGTTGGATGATTCCTGAAGTAGACTGTGATGATAGTTTTTAAATTGTAAGTACTGAAAGTAAGAATTTTTGGTTTTTTTATGGATAAAGTCTTTTTTTTTTTTTTTTTTTAATCCATGTATCTCCTTGTTCACCTCCCATCCTTGCTGGGGAGAAGATAAAGTAAGAATTCTTATATGCCAGCTTTTCTCTATGTTCCTACTTGTAAAGATACAAAATAGCTAGTTCTTTTGGTTTGTATAACATTTCCATTCACTCAAAAAATATTTTGTATAAGTCATCACTGCGGGTAGCAAGATGGGCAAAACCAAGCAGAGTTCATATTTTCTTCAACTTTTTAGTCTAGATTATTAGTTTGTGGTATATTTAAGTATTTAACAAACTATAAGATTATTCCATAAAACATCAAAAATATCTTTTCATATTCTAATGGATTTTATTAATTTTTTTAAACTATAAATCCTGCCAGTCATTGTACCTTTAGTCCTAGTACTCAGAAGGCAGAGGCAGGTAGATTGAGTTCAAGCTGTCCTAGTCTTTACAGGAAACTTCAGCCCAGCCAGAGCTACATAGTGAAACCTTGTTGAAAAATGAATAAATAAATTAGACACATACATATATAATATATATACTCTAGTATTTTACCAAATGTAAGCCAAAACTGTAGTGCTATATTTCAGGTAACTGGAAAGGTCACTTCTTATTGGGTTCTTGTGCTAAAGATTTTCGTGGTAAAACAATTCCCCTTTCAAATTAAAAGCAAAATAATGAACATCAAATAAAAGTTTTATTTTGTATCTCCTTCAAAAGAGAGGTCATTTGCCAAATTATATGTAAGGGAAAGATATTTTATAACTATGGTTCCTGTCTTTTAAACAGTGGAGAAAATCCATGTACTTGAGGGTTAATACCAGCAAACATTTGTGCTATGAGGAGGTCTCTGGAAATTGGGCACTTCAGGGAAGGTGTCTCAGGCCCTTAATAAAAAGTAGTGTCTAAGGAGTTCAGGGAAGGGATTTGGGCAGCTGCAGAAAGACCAGTGAGTGATAAAGAGGATATTTACTCTCAATTTAAGACAACAGGAGTTTGTATCATGTGTGAAAAAAAATAGTTCTCACTTTTTCTTTGTTCCTATTTTTTATGTTTATTTTTATATTGATAATATCTCTTGGAGAATTATACTGAGGTAAAAACAACATTTGAGGAAATGTACATACTAATAAAGTCACTTAGGGAAAAGAAAATACTCTGCTAGGGACTTGTTTGGACTTGGGAAGTGTTCTTGTGTAAGTCATGACAAGGTTTACATGATTTTTATCTTTGAAATTTCATGTCTTGCTACCTTCTAACACTTTTTTTTGTTCTCTTTCCCATTCATTATTCTCAATGTCTATTATTCTTTAATCTTTTCTTAGAATGTTCTTTTTTTTTTTAATTTTATGTGTATGGGTACACACTTTATGGGGTTGACATAACACTCAGATTTTACTTAGGTGCCGGGAATCAAACTCAAGTACTCATGTTTGAACAGCATCTTCCTGGCACAGAATTTTCTGAAGTATCAGAAAAATGCTATTTTAGTGACTAGAGAGTTGAATTAGTAGTATCATGTGCTTAGGACTCAGAATAATCACTGGTGTATAAGCTGACAGTATTTCTACATTGCAGTTATGAATATGGTTTTTTCCTTTGTTCCTGTGTGCACATTTTTGTTTTTATTTCTTTTGCCTACAGCATGATTTGTTTAACTTTGTATCTGAAAAACTAATTTCTTTCATCTTCATTGATTTTTTTTTTTATTCTTTTAATCTTTTTATTAGTGGTTATGACTTTGGCTATTTAATCAAAATCCTGACCAACTCTAACTTGCCTGAAGAAGAACTTGATTTCTTTGAGATCCTTCGATTATTTTTTCCTGTCATTTATGATGTGAAGTACCTCATGAAGAGCTGCAAAAATCTCAAAGTAAGGCTTCAGATGGCTTTATCTGGACTCGCACCTTAGTTAGACCAATGCTTCTTAATGTTTGAGTTGTGACCCCTTTGGGGTTGAGCCACCCTTTTCCTAGAAGTTGCTCAAGACCATCAGAAAACACAGATTTACACCAAAGTTGCAGTTATGAAGTAGCAGTGAAAGTAATTTTGGTTGGGGGTCACCACAGCATGTGGTGCTATGTTAAAAGTTGAAGCATTAGGAAGGCTGAGAACCACTGAGTTAACCCAAGTAACTTACATAATGTCTTAGGCCTGAAGGTTTTAAGCCATGTTTTCAAAGTTACATTAAATGAAGTTAAATTATCTGATTCTTTTGTTTTTAACAGAAATGATAATTTATAGATAATTTCTCTCCAAAGCTGCAGTATTTATGTTGGCAGAATAAGGTGTTGTTTTGGGTTTATGTTTTGTTCACTTAGTTTTTTGTTTTGTTTTAAATTTATCTTACTTTATTTACGTGTGTATCTGTGTACCAAATGTGTGCCTTCGGCCCAAGGATGTCAGAAGAGGGCATTTGATCCCTTAAAATTGTAGTTATGAGTGATTGTGAACCACCATGTGAGTGCTGGAAACTGAACCTGGGTCCTCTCTAAGATTAGCAAAGGCTCTTAACTGCTGGGAAATCTTTCTAGCCCAGAGTAAGGTTAACTTTTTTGTGTGTGTGTGTGTGTGTGTGTGTGTGTGTGTGTGTGTGTCTGTCCTGTGTAAGTTTATACCCAGAGCTGGCATTAACGCCAGAGGAGAGAGTGTTAGACTCTCTGGAGCTGCAATTCTGGTCAATTGGGAGTCAGAGTTAAATGACCAGCAGGTACTGGGAACTTAACCTGGCTCTTCCACAGCAGTCGTTATATACTTTTAGCTGCTGAACTGACTCCAGCCCCCAGAGTAAATTTTAACAAATGTCAATCTAAGGGTCAGGTTTTTGTTACTGCTGCAGTGTTGAGAATCATGAAGTGAAACAAATTGGTGTCCATGCTCCAGCACACAGGACTATCATAGAGAAGAGGGTGGGGTTGACCAGCAGGAGGCTGAGACATCCAATAGTGTGCCAGTGAATTTTTTCTGCAGATTGTTTACAGATTTTTTTTAATTCTTTCTTGTTGAAGTGTGATTTTTTTTTTTATGATAATTACATAGTTAGAATTGGTTGTGTGTAAGTGCTACAATAAATGTGTAGGTTCTACCTAGGCAGAGCTTATTCCACTATTGAACATGTGTAACCATTTCTTTTTAACCTTTGAACATTAATTTTATTAAAACAAACATTTCCTGATTAAAAAAAAATACTTCTTTGGCTTAAGAGCAAATTCACCTGAGTTGGCACAGATCCCTGGTGATACAGTGAGTGGATTTTCAGTAGCTGCATTTTGGTGTGATATTAAGTTGTAACTGAGGAAACAAAAATGAATTTAGGTACTGTGGTTGTTTTAGTCAGTATTGTCCCTTTCTTCTATAAAACCAAGGTTGGTCAAGTTTTCTCTACGTAGGCTTCAGGAAAGTACAGAGTTATCTTTTAGAAGATAGTAAGTACTTGAAGAGTTTTTCTTTAGCTGGATAGAGGATTTGAATGTGGAGGCTTTGATTGCAACCAGTGAACTAAGAACTGTAGGTTAACATTGGCTGTTTGCCTCTGATGAAGGTGTGGTCCATATAACTAGGAAAAGTCGTTTAAAAGATTATTTCATGACTGTATTCTATGTAATTTAAGGAATCTTCTCAGAAGTGAACTTTCAGCAAAATATTCTGACTGCTCATACAAATGTGGAGAATCTGAGACTTCCATGTTTTCTTTTTTTTTTTTTAATTTATTTATTTATTAAGTATACAGTGTACAGAAGAGGGTACCAGATCTCATTATAGATGGTTGTGAGCCACCATGAGGTTGCTGGGAATTGAACTCAAGACCTCTAGAAGAACAGTCAGTGCTCTTAACCTCTGAGCCATCTCTCCAGCCCTGACTTCCATGTTTTCATCTGACTTTTTATTTCTTTTTTAAATGGCATCTTGGTGTAATAGTTGTTTTTAGAAACAGAGTACTAAATTTTTACTCGTCTTTATTTAGAAATGTCTAAAAATAGCAAATATATTTATTGTGTGCTGTATAAGGTTGTGCTCTTGTTAAAAAGTTCAGGTTAGTGACAAGGTGCCAATCCTTTCATTTCTGTCTTAACTCCTGTGTTACAAGCAGCTGCTAATCCTACATAATCACAAGGTGTTTTTAGCACAGAAACAGTTGCTATGCGAAGTACTATTGAAAGCTAGGGCATAAAGGTATGTTTTTTTTTTTTTAGTAAAGGTTGCATAACCTTTACTAAAAATGAAAAGGAATTTCATTTTTAAATTCTACTTCTCTCTTTTCTTTCTTTTTTCCTTTCATACTCATTTTTTAAAAAACTTTTTCCAGTTCTAGTAAGCAGATCATAGCAAACCATTCTAAAAAGTTTTATATTTATAAAGTTCTCTTCTTGGCTGACAAAAAAAAAAAAAAAAAACCCTAAGGTTATGTAGTAGATTAACAATTATCAGAATACTCATGATGTCTTTGTTTTATGTGGTTTTAAACAATTTAATGGATAAGTAGACAATTTTAAAGAAACCACACATACTCATTACTGAGATTCTTAATATTTGATGGCTCAATACACTGACTGTGGTTTACTCTGAATATGAACTACTTTTTTCGTATCTTTGGAAATGATTTGCCTGTTACATGCCTTAAAGTGTATAATTAAGATAAAATTTTCTACTAGAATTTCATTTTCTGATAAAAGGTTTTTAAATTCCACAAATATATTAGAAATTTGTATTTTATCAACCCCCTTGCCATCTTAGCAAGGTTAGTCTTTACATATTAAAAATGTATTCATATCTTTCTTAGTGTCTAATCCAGAGTTTTTTCTCTATTTGACAAGCTACTTTTGTTCCTTTCAGGGTGGATTACAGGAAGTTGCTGAACAGTTAGAGCTGGAAAGAATAGGACCTCAACATCAAGCAGGATCTGATTCATTGCTTACAGGAATGGCCTTTTTCAAAATGAGAGAAGTATGAAGACATCAGTGCCTTTTTCTTGGTTGTTAGGTAGAGAACATTAAAAATCTGATGACAAAAGTTTTGGGCATTAAGAACCTACTAAGAAAAGATATGGAGGTGCTAAGTAAGTTACACCCACCACACTTGAGTGAAGTGTTCAGCAAGTCCTCCTGAAATGTAATCCAAAAGGAAATAGAAGAATAAATTCTTTATAGAGTAAAAAACATTCCATTTATTATTCATGAAAGAATTTATTCATAGAATTAAAAAATGATGTCATTGTAGAAATCATATACTTGTAAACTGCTATTTCTCAGGACAACAGACAAACAAGAGGCTAATGACTATCTGTGTTCCAAGGTTACTAGAGAGAGAACTCTATTAGGCCCTGTAAGTGCCCTTCTGAGTCCAGCAATGTGTGTCAGATTTTCCTTAGTTGGCCCTTCTTTTACTTGAAATTGGTGGTGAAAATGTATTTGCTCATGTCATTCTTCATTGCTTTGATGACTTTATAAAGTAGAACTTAGAGTTTCTACTAAGTCTTAAACATCGTTTTGATTTATAAGGTGTTAAGTAAATCTGAAAGTTGATGTATAGTTGAATCAAAAACTGTGGTGGCAGGACCCTTTAATCCCAGAACATGAGAGGCAGAGGAAAGTGAATTGCTATGAGTTCAAGGCCTGTCTGGTCTACAGATTGACTTCCAGTACAGCCAGGGCTGTTAAATGGGGAGGTAGGAGCTGTATTAGGAATTCCTCTATTAAGTACTTCAAGTTAGAAATGGAAGATGATGTTAAGCAAAACTGAGTCTGTTTTTAGGGTAGATAGATAATTGGGTGATAGGTGTTGTGGTTACCACATTGATGAGAATAATTTTTTAAAAATGGATTGAATTTTTTTACCTACAAAAGACATTTTCCTTTTTGGAAAGTATTTGCTGTGGAGTTATTTTTGACTATGCTCTTTTGGTAGAAGAATGCTAATGATAAGACACATTTGACTTGTTTAGCCAGGTAGTGTAGATTCAGAAGTTATTTGTATTGTCTACCCATGATAAGTAAATATTTTTCTTAGTTTCAATATAGAACTACTTTTTGGATTTTCATTTTAAAATGTCTTAATGGTTAGTTAATGGTGGATTTCTGACGCCAATTATTTTTCTTCAAAGACAGAATGTAGTGAGAATGTTCAAGTACGTGTTTATTGCCTATAACATGTTTATGATTTGGTTAGTTTTAGTTAATTCAAACATGTGCATAGACTTAAGGCAACTTCCATTTCTCTCATTCTGTTGAGTTGGTTGTATTAATGAAATAAAATGTCTGTTTCCATCCTCAAAAATTCTCTTTAAAATTGTATAAATATTAATAAGACAGATTTATGCTTTTTTAAAAGTGTCTGTGAGGCCTGTAGTTATGGACATCAATCTTATTTGTTAAATGGACAGTATCTGTTCTCAAAAGGACTTCACAGAAAACGTTGTAATACCTAATGAATAACAATTACAGTGTTGAGATATGAATTACAAGTGAGGTTTTTTGGGGTTAAAATGATTTTTCTTTCAAAATTTCTTTTTAGATGTTCTTTGAAGATCATATTGATGATGCCAAATACTGTGGTCATTTATACGGCCTTGGCTCTGGTTCATCCTATGTACAGAACGGCACAGGGAATGCATATGAAGAGGAAGCCAACAAGCAGTCCTGACAGAAAATAGTCTTTTATTTTTATTTTATACGAGTGACACACATGCTTGTACATAGGTTTTATCTCTGGTTGAACCCCTTAAATGATAGGCAATGCCTCCCCCTCCTTTTGTAGCCCCTATTTTCTGCTTTCAGTACTAAGTATGGCCTTTCTTAGCTGTGATCTTAATAAATAAAAGTACATTCAGGTTAAATCTGGCCTTAATTTAATACACCTCTTATCAAGCTTGTGTGACAAAGATACATTACTGAATAATTTGATACACTTTGCCTACTTGAGCTTGGTTTTTTTCCCTTTTCCTAAATTAACTAGCATTGACTGTAATTTATTTCCCTGTCTCATGCCTCTCTGTCTATTCTGCAGTACTTATAGGTATTTAAAATTGTGGACCATCAAGTTTGCACTTTAGAGAGTGATTCCAATCCTCTATTTTATCAGAAATTGTGGTTTTTCTTGCTGTTAGCCGGAAAAATGCCATCTGCCACCTTTTTTGCAGTATTTGCTTGTTTTTGACATTCAGAGTCCAGCACATGCATTGTGCACATTGTTGAGTCAACAGGACTAACAGAAGAAGACAAGGAACTGCTGACGAGCCTAGTATCTGCTGTTTCTGTGTGTAGTGTTTAACCTTCCAGCATAGCTCAGGTCTGTTTCTAATTGACATGCATAGGCTGCTCTGTGACTGAAGACTTTGAGACCAGCTTTACACCCTTCAGGAAGAGAAGCCCTGTGATTGGACGTTTACTATCTGCCAGAAAGCTGGTGTTCAAGATGTTGTATTTTATGACGGCAACACTTTCCTTGATTGGCTTCCTTTTACTCCGTCACTTTACCCTAATTGTTTTATTTTATAGGCATATTTATGATGTTCTTGATTTGTTGACTACACAAATCAATTTCATTAAAGTCCAAAGATAACAAGTCTTTAGCTACATTTTATATCAAATTTTAAAAAAACAAAAAAATTGATTTCATAGATGCTACAAAAAATAATGGAGAGATTTGGTGCAAAACTACAAAATGCAAAATATATGTATAAATACACACACATATGTATAGCTAATAAAATTACCTGAGGAGTGTAATGCTTGTTTATTTTTTTGTGTATATCTTTGCAATCTATTTTATATATATTGACAAGAGACTGTGAAATATTTAGCCATGCATAATATGTGACCAGACCAGAGCATGTATTGGAAGAATTTGGTGATCATTAACTCTACCTTGAAGTGATGGACTACAAGTTGTATGTGTGTTATCTACACTTCAATCAGTAATATCAGCAAGTCTCCAAATGTTAGCAACATAGTTTGTTTCCCTTGTACATTCTATATTCATGATACTAAAATGCTGTAACTGGGCGGTCCTTATTAAACTAAACATTATTTGCAAACAGAGGGTATTATTTGTTTTTAAAGCTTTTGTAAATAAAGGCTTCGGAAATGTTTTCTTACATATTGGTGACTTGTGATTTTGTTTTTGAAGCATTTATTTAGGAGTGTTTAATTCTTGAGCCATTTTCTTTGTGCAGTAGGACTTAGTGGTCAGGCCTCTCTAGCTATAGGTAGTTTTTTTTTTTTTAAGATTTATTTATTATATATACAGTGTTCTTTCTGCCTACACACCAGAGGAGGGCAATAGATACCATTCTAGATGGTTGTGAGCCACCATATGGTTGCTGGGAATTGAACTCAGGACCTCTGGAAGAGCAGCCATCTTTACTTCTGAGCCATCTCTCCAGCCCGTTTTTATTTTTTCAAATGATTGATTTGGTTTTTAATTAATGTTCAAAGTTCCAGGAAAGCCAGCTGGTCTGCATGGTAATTCTCCAGCATGGGGTTTGTTCCATAAAGCAAGGCGTTCTGAACCCTTTGCATCAACTGTATTCTCTTTTTCTTGCCCTTTATAAGTACTGAAGTAAGAATTTCTGATGTCATAACTCACATCTATAATCCTTCTGTTGTGACTACCCTCTGAGTCAGGTGTCCACTGTCTTGGGGGATTCAGCTGCACCTCCTTGCAAAAGGATATCCCTAGCTGGGCTTTTTGGTTACACCCCATCTTCGGAGGGTATATGTAGCGTCATTATACCCTCACCTAAGTATCCAGCCATTCTGCACCACCTGTGTTGCACATATTCTGGGAGAGGTTAAAGAACATCAACCTGGAAGATTAGGGGAGACTGGACGAATGCAGCTAAGGGGAGGTAGAACCGCTGCATGGAGGAGTACCCACACCACTAAGTATCCATCACCTGGGCCCTGTAAACAGCACTCACTGTTTCCTCAGGATGACTGTAGGCAGAAAGTCATAGCTTGGTTTGTCCTTGCAACCCTAGGAGGAGGAGTAAAAGCTTATGTCTTCCCCAGGAAGAATTTTAGCAATACCTGGCAACTGGGAGACAGTGGAAAGATTGTGAGTTGTGATAGAGCAGTAAATCCTGGCTTCCTTCCTGTAACTTTCAGAAAAAACAAAAAGGGATCTTTCTGTCTTTGGCTTTTATAAGACTTATAAACTGATAACATTTACTACAACCTAACTATTACTTATTTTGAAAGCTCAAGATGAAGCAGTGTTCTGTTTGGTTTCTGCTGAGTTTCCTGATTTGTATCAATTTAGGTTTTCTTTCCCTAAGAATAATAACTCGTGTTGAGGACTGTTAAAATCTTACTAAATCTTTGATTTGGATACATTTGACTGATTCATTCATGTGTCTTTACAGAAGAAAGGTTAAGCTGATCAATAAGCCAGTCTGATGTATACTCCTGTGTCCTGCAGACAGGAAATGTTTTTTAGATTTAAATGGTTGGACAACAGGACACGTCCTGACTTGAAAAGTATACGAAACTCAAATTCCAGGACCCATAAGTGAAGGGTTTGTTTTAATTTGTTATATGTGTGTGAATGTTTGAAGTGAATGTATGTATGTGCACCAAGTGCATGCCCAGTTCTGGAAGAGGTCAGAAGAGGGAGGGCATTAGATCCCCTGAACCTGAGGTTACGTGTGGTTATGAGACACTATGTGTGTGCCAGAAATAAAACCCAAATCTTCTGGAAAAGCAACCAGTGCTCTTAACCACTGAGCCATCATCACTCCAACCCATAAATAAAAAGTTTATTGAAATTCAACCACAATAATCCCTCATGGATTGTTTATGCCTATTTTTTCTTGACAGTAGTGTACAAAGATTTTTCTAGTCCATCTGGTAGGAGTTCAGACCCACCGTTCCAGATCACCTAGCCACCCGCTGCTGCTTAATCCCCCCCAAATGACTCAGATGTTCCAGATCACCTAGCCACCCGCTGCTGCTTAAGCCCCCCAAAATGACTCAGATGCTTATATTAATTTTATGCTGTTCGGCCTATGGCTCAGGCATATTGCTAGCTAGCTCTTTCATCTTAACTCAACCAATTTCTATTAATCTGTCCTGCCACGTGGTTCATGGCTCATCTTTGTTATCTTACATGCTGATTCTTTGGTGTCTGGATCCAGTTATAACACTTAAGCAAAAACTAACATTTAAATCAGAAGCATAACGCATTTTATACTTCGGGTGCTATTAAATCTCAAATTAGAGGGTTAGCAGAAAAAAACTCAGTAGGTAAAAGCATTAGGTATGCAAACCTGATGACCCCAGTTCAGTCCTTGGAATTCATGAACTAAAAAAAAAAACGACTCAAAGGCTTGCATCTGTAATCCCAGCAAGATCTGGACAGAGGCAGAAGAATCACAAGCTCAAGAGCAGCAGCAGCAACAAGGTGGGAGGAAAGAGCAGCTCCTAAAAGTTGTACTCACTTTCTCTGATAGCAGGACGTGTACACACACTTACTCATCCTGGAGCGTATTTGAGCGCTCTCCCCCGCTTCTCTCTCTCTCTCTCTCTCTCTCTCTCTCTCTCTCTCTCTCTCTCTCTCACACACACACACACACACACACACACACACACACACACACACACACACACACACACGCACGCACTCCTAAAAAAAATAAAAACAGAGAGTGAAATTTCCAATCTCCATTCTTCACAAATTCTCGATGGATATGGTTTTTCCACAGATTTTTTTATTTGTTTTGATGCAAGTGCAATAGGATTGCCTTTCAAAATTCATTTAACTGCAATTGAGGTTTTTATAGTTTTTTTTTTTTTTGTAAATATGAGGAATTTATTTTTTTGCTGGAGAGATGGCTCAGCTGTTAAAGGCTAGGCTCACAACCAAAAATATAAGAGTGAGTTTCTTATGATTTTTACTTTTTATGACTGTTATTAGATATGTTCCTTTTCTGGGGATGGAAAGATGGTTTCTTGGATGGAGCACTTGTTGCTCTTGTAGAGGACCTGAGTTTGGATCCCAGCACCCACATAATGGTTCACCACTACCAGAAACTTCACTTCCTAGGAAAGTGGTTGAGATTGCCTCTATGCTCAGGGTCCTGCTTTTTGCCTTGGGGGAGGGGCCAAGATGGACAAAATTCCTCTTCTGATATCTCCAGAACCCAAGCAGTAAAAACACTTATAAATGTAAAATAAGTAAATCTTTAAAAGAAAAAATTTTGACAATGTAATACACGTATATAATTATATGGATTTCTAAGAGGACAGGAAACCAGCCCAGCCTCAGCCACTGCAAACTGGCGATAACTAGTCCCTTAAACTATGTGCTTCAAAGCACTTCTGCATAAGCCAACTTGGGGTCTGCCTGGGGCCAGAGTCCAGATAGGACTTTCCTAAACCAATGAGATAACACACCTGGAAGCTGCAGATGCTAACAAATCAAAGCCCTTTCCCCTGGCTGAGGGGAGGATGTGGGAAGAGTATTTATGGTCTTCCCCTCCATGATAAAATTAAACTTGCTGGCTTCAACTTGTTCCTAGAGGCTGAGTCATTGCTTCTGCGCCATCTTGGCCCCACCCCAAGGCAAAAAGCAGGATGCTGAGCATAGAGGCAACCTCAATTCCTGAGCCCAAACCAGGCACCCTCAACTGAATATATTACATTCTGATTGTTCTCACCTCCTACTCTTTCTTCTCTCCTGTTCACTTCCTGCTTCTTCCTACCAACCACCTCCCTTTCCTCATTTATGTTGTTTTATTTTATGGCCTATTGAGTGTAATCGGGATTGTCTTTGTGGCGGTGTGTGTGTTGGTGTGTGTGTTGGGAACTATCCCCTGGAGCCTGATAGACTTAGTGAGTTCAGCCAAAGACAATAAACCAATCAATCGGGAACAATAGTTCTGCAAGGAGCCCCTTGCTGGCGCATGACTAACTGTTGACATGTGCTGTCTTATGTAGACCCAGTGCAGGCAGCTGCTTTACGGTCACAATTGAAATGACTGTGTCATGCCCTACAGTGTTTCACAGCCCTTCTCCCTATCTTCCAGTTTACATTCTTTCCTTCTCCTCTTCTATGATATTCTCCTGAGCCTTGGAAGTCGTCTACATGTCTTATGTAGGGCTGAGCACTTAACCATCCAAGAACTTTTTAATCTATTGGAAATTATATGCAATGAAAGGCATGCTAAATGAAAGAAACCAAGGAAAAAGTAACAGGATTGTGTGTTCCAGACAACGCTGGAGTTTGGAGTTTGCCCACTGGACGTGGTGGTCTTGCATCTCTGGCATCGCCATGTTGTGGCCACACCCCTGCCCACAGAGCGCGCTCCCAGGGCATGTCTACATGCTCATCTGGTCCTTTCAAAGGGAACAACAGGTGGCAGTGATTCCTTTGGTTCTCTGCTCCGCCCCCCCCTTTTTTCCCTCTCTTTCTTCTTTCTTCTTCTCCCTTCCCCCACCTTCCCTAGATATCCAAATCACCCAATAAAACTCTAAATGGCATCTGGCAGAGTGTTTCGTCTTCCCACGTGCAAAATACTAACAAGGATCCCATAAATGATTTTTTTTAAAAACTTTATTTATTTATTTATTTATTTATTTGCCTTGGTGTTTGCCTGGAACTGGAACTACAGACAGTTGTTAACTGCCATGTGGGTGCTGGGAATCGAACCTGGGTCCTCTGGAAGAACAGCCAGTGCTCTTAACCGCTGAGCCATCTCTACAGCCCCCCCTAAATGATTTTTAAAATGATAGATATGCATAAGTAAAATCATGCTTTGAGACAGACATGTTTGGGTGTACCTTGGCCTATTTATGAGGGAAAAACAATTCAGAACTAAGTAAAATCTCATTCTAGATAAACATTTTTAACTAATTTTGATGATTGGGATCACTAACAAGCCCATGTTGACCAAACTGTATTCACCTTCAGATTCTATTATATTATGTTTTGAATATGTTAAAATTTTCATTTTTACTTATTTTTAGAGATTTATGTATGTATGTATGCATGCAAGCACATGTACAAGTGTGTGTGTTGGGGTGGGGGGGTTGCCACTGAGGCCAGAGGAATACATCAGACCCTTTGGTGCTGCAGTTCCAGGCATTCAGCCCTCATCATGGGTGCTGGCATCCAATTGTGGTCCTCATGATTGAACAGCACGTGCTTTTAGCTGATGAGCCATCTCTCAATCCCTTTCTATAAAAAAAAAAAAAAAAAAAAAAAAAAAAAATTCTTGCAGCAGGCATTGTGGGTAAATGCCTTTAATCCCAGCACTTGGGAAGCAGAGGAAGGCTAATTTCTGAGTTCCTGGACAGCCAGGGCTACACAGAGAAACCCTGTCTTGAAAACACAAAATGAAAATTTTTTTTTAATCTTTTTTCTTCTATATAAGTACCAGAGTACCAGAGTAGTTCTTGATTTCATCTTTTACTTCACAAAACCTCATATTTATTATTGAGCCTTCAAAATAAAAGTATGCCCTTTGGTAGAGAAAACTCAGAGGCTCCAATCTATCCTGCTGGCTATTTTATCTGCAACACCGAATGCAGTGGTCCCTGGGAGTGGAAGGGAAACAACGAAGACTTTATAGGCCCTGCACTGACCTTTCCCTGCGCTCTGAGCCTTGAAGGCAAGCCCTATGGACTGCTAGCTGCATTCTGTGCTCCATGCCCTGTTCCAATAATTTCTAGTTTTCTGCCTGTGGGGGTTAGTAGAGGAAGTTTAAGGTGTTTATCTCAAGTCAGTAATTTTCCAGCCACCTGGAGAATTTCCACTGTGCTCAACCCCGGGTAGCATCGGGTATATGTAGCCTGAGATTTTCCTCTCAATAAAGGGCATTCTCCTTGGACAAATGACCCAAGCATCTGTGTCTTTCTTTCTTTTTCTTTTATTTAGTCTCTTGTGGTCTTTAATTTTAGCTTTAAAACTTTTATAAAACAAAATGTATTGAATGAGCAACACAAGAAGTTCCCAAACAAACCCCAGAATTAAATACACAGAAAGTACTTTGAACAACCTCACATTTGTGTCAGATTTCTTTGAGGTGGTAGTAACATTGGCTTTCAGAATAGTTTCCCTTAGCTACATTCATAAGGCTCATGACCAATGAGAGACCTCATAACAAGTATATGTAATAAAATATGTCAAATAAAAGCTGTCATATTCTAGAGCATCAATTACAAAACCAACCAAACACTAGACCCTTCTCCTGAAACCACACTCTTACTTTCTTTAAGGAAAAAAAATCAAGCTCTATTACTCTGCTGCAACTAAAGCTTTTGAGAGCATCTTTCCACATATCTGCATATTTCACATAAACACAGAATGCTGCAGTATATGCAGCATTGTGTGTATCTACAATACTCCATACATCTACAGCACCCAAGGTATCTGCAGCACTACATTTACCTGGAACACCCCATGTATCTGATCAGACCCTTGTGTTCTGAACCAGAGCTTATGCACATTGTAGCAACCAGCACCACAAAGTTCAGTGTGGTCACTACTGAACTGAGCGTACAATTCCTACAGCTTACTGGGTGATGTGGGATGTCTTTCTTTATGATGTGAATATCATTAGTTTGTATGGATATGGTCACAGTCAGGAAGATATGATGTTGAAAAGTTCCATGGGAGAGAATTCACAATGACCACTTGTGTGACATTGACTTGGAAGAAGAAAGGCTTGATCCAGAGGCAGGGCTACATTATAGAGATCAAGGCTGTTCTCAAAAACTTACTTCATCTGGCTAAGCCCCATATCCTAAAGGTTTCACCACCTAACAAGGTAGTATCAACATATTAGGCCAAGTGTTCAAACACACATTCGTGTCTTTCAATCTCCAGGCTTGGGCCTAACTCGCCGATGACCCAGCCAGCATGGGCACTACACACTTCACTTTCTTTCTTTTTTTTCAATATTTATTTATTTTTTTTATTTTATATGAATTGGTGTTTTGCCTGCATGTATAACTGTGTAAGGGTGTCAGATCTTGGAATTACAGACAGTTGTTAGCCACCATGTGGATGCTGGGAATCGAACTCAGGTCCTCCGGAAGAACAGTCAGTGCTCTTAACCGCTGAGCCATCTCTCCAGCCTCCACACCTCACTTTCATTGGATGAATATATTGGAGTTTACAATTTATTAAGTTGGAAAAGAATGGATTGTATCTCCTGAATGGAGGTACTTTGCGTTATGGCCCTTATATGCTTCTGGGTATAATTTACATGAGAGTGACATCATCCAAGTCCTGCAGAATTTTCATCATTTCCTCCTTTTAATTTCTTTTAAATTAAGAGTTAGCTTAAGGGGTTGGAGAGATGGCTCAGTGGTTAAGAGCACCCTCTGCTCTTCCAGAGGACCCGGGTTCGATTCCCAGCACCCACATGGCAGCTAACAACTGTCTGTAGTTCCAGTTCCAGGCAAAACACTAAGGCAAATAAATAAATAAATAAAGTTTTTTTTTTTTTTTTAAAAAAAAAAGGTAGCTTAAGTGATAATCATAGGACTTTCATATACAAACACTCAGAGTTTCTATTTCTTCTGATTTGAGTTAAATTGCCTGTGGTGATAGTTATTTTGTCATATGTAAGATAGAGCATAAAGGCAAACAATAAATTGTCCTAAATACAGTTGTAGAAATAGATTTTTTTTTTGCCTCATTGCTATACCCCTTAGCTGAATAAATGATGTACCTTTCTCTGTAATTACTCCATATTGACTTGTGAAGACCCCCAATCAGTACACAGGAATTTGGTGAACATAGTCTCAGGCTATGTTGCATCTGGAGAGAAAATTCATACCTGCTGGGACTCCTTTTTCAAAAGACTAGGATCCTTTTTCAGTACCACACTGAGAAATGGGACTCCCTTTCATTTCATCCTGAATGTCACCATTTTGGCTTACAATTTAAGAAGTCCCCATGGGATGACCCAGCAAGACAATATCTTATATCACAATTGACCTCAGTCTTAAGTGTTTTTGAAGGGAATTTATTTCATTGGCTGCATTTTTGTTATTGCTTTCAAGACAAGAAATTAACACTGTTAACTGTCAGCAGCTCTTACATTGCTGGCATAATATATAGAATATGTTTAATATATAATATGTTATATATATTAAACATTCAAGGGCTCTGTGCATGGTTCACTCTCTCTACTCACCCCTATGCTTTCTACTTGCCAAACTTAAAGCACTTTCACCCTCATATCCCAAGAGTAGGTTTTTAAGACATAGACAAATGTTTTATTAAGATAGTTAAGATTCTTTAAGGTTACACTTTAAGGAGCCATACATACAGGTAGAAAAACAAAGAAAAAAGAACTGATTTCATCAAAACTTGTGGGAGAAACTGCAGTGTTCTAGGGTTGAGATCCACTCTTTAATTTAGTCTTAATCATAATTATACTTTGGAGCTTTACGTTTTTCCCTCTATTTGAATAAGCAACTTTATATGTCAAATGAATTATTAAGAATTAATGATTTTCTGTTGTATGAGAGACTTTTCCTGGGAGAACAGAGCACACACATCTACTCCTTTCAGAAAGAACCTAGGACAGACCAAAGTCATGACTGTACCAAAGTCCAACACATTGAACCAGTGAGTATGTTCTGGGAGTCACTAACAAGAGCGTGGGGGAGGGGTTCCTAACAGGAGTGTGGAGGAGGGGTTCCTAACAGGAGTGTGGGGGAGGGGTTCCTAACAGGAGTGTGGAGGAGAGGTTCCTAACAGGAGTGTGGGGGAGGGGTTCCTAACAAGAGCGTGGGGGAGGGGTTCCTAACAGGAGTGTGGAGGAGGGGTTCCTAACAGGAGTGTGGAGGAGGGTTTCCTAACAGGAGTGTGGGGGAGGGGTTCCTAACAGGAGTGTGGGGGAGGGATACTTGCAGAAGCAGAGATGACTCAGAAGCAGCTGCCTCTATAAAACAAACAAAACAAAACAACCCATCCCAAGAAGGGTAAAGACTAAGCTTTCTGCATAAGTAGCAGGCAGCTCAAACCAGCAGGCTACCCTTCCTGTCCCGCCCCTGTGGTCATTTACTGCTTCCATAATAGCTGAGGAAGGATCTTCAACAATCTCGTTTACTTCCAGAGTCTCATGTGCTTCTCCCTCTTCCTCTGAAAGGAAAAACTGCTATACAACCTTTTCTTATAAGAGGAACTTCCGTACATTGTTATCCTCCTGATAAGGCAATATAAGCTATGGTTGTTCTTGATATGTCATAAAATAGTATAGTCTCTTCAGAGTAATGAGGAACTTCTTTATGTACCACAAGCCAGAGCTTAAAAGATGCTCATTCAAAGTCCCTTTTGGTTTAACTGGTATTACAGAAGTAAGCCACATCAGGAGCTCTTCTGAGCAGACATTCCTCACAAGCACAATATAGACTGAACTATTACTGTCTCTGGGATGGTCAAGCAACCTCTATCAACATTTCAAAGAGACTCCAAGGGAACAACAGATACCCTAGTCCACAACCTCCCTCTACACTGACTGGTGGTGAGAAGTGATTCTTGATTGTATTTGTATCCACAGGAATGCCTTTGAAATGCCTGAGCCCATCCCTTCAGTGATGCCCTCTGCTTACTACTAGAAAATAACACATCCACCAATGGAAAGAAAGGGCCTGTGGGCTGACCTACTGTAAACATTTCCTGTGTCCAAAAACAAAGTAAGATCCTTTTGCTAAGAAATTTTAAAGGAATTCTGGTGTTGAACCTATAACTCAGTTTTAAAGTAGGAATTCTCTAATGTTGGCATGCATTTAATCCTTTAATGATGTCATATGAACTTTTCCTCAGATAAGGCCAAAACCCTTCTATCGATATCTTTGGTTATCACTCAGATACTTAAGGGGTCAGCCTAAGTATGTGGGGAAGGAAGGCAGGCAGCTAAAATGTTGGACGGAGGCAGCTGGTTCTCTATTTAGGAAGAACAAGGTTCCTCAGACACATTATTGGTGTGTGTGGGGGGAATCCCTGTTCTGTTCCATTGCTTGACACAGAACAGAAACCTCTCAGCAGACAATCTTGAGTGGGAAGAAAAGTTTGCCCTGGGGAAACTGCCATGGTGTACATGTAAGTCCCCTTAGTGGTTTGTGTATATGTGAATGTGCTTAAGAAAACTCACTGTGGTGTCAAAACCATCCTTTCATCAGTAAATATTCATACAGAATCAGCCAACATGTATTTAAAAGTGGGAAAAATTATTAGTTTGTAATATAATGACACAACATTTTCTTCATAGTTTCTTAAAACATAAATCCCATGATAGGCTACTTTTTATTAACCTGGTTAATAAATCCTTTGCATCTGATTTCCTTGGAGAAGGCAGTTTGTTGTTAAACCTTTGTTTATTTTTCGATAGATACCTACAGATTATAATGTGATAGAATTTTACAGTATTTTTCCAACTTTCCCCACAATTACCTAACTACTAACAAGTAATTTTTCATTGTCTCATCTCCTTTGAAGACTCATGTTATGATTAAATTGTTGACATAAATTCCGCCAATAGTAGCTTTGGGAGCCTGTTATAAAAAACCCGTCTTGAATGGTACAGACATTGCCGAGGCAGTTTCATCTAGACAGCTAATGAAGATGAACAGATACTTCATTACAGAGCACCAGAGTCAAGCCCACAAACTTAGGAAGGTCTTGTCTTCATATGAACAAACTGTTCCTCCTCTTCAGTGTAGCAGTAGAGTGCATGTAGATGAAATATTTGCTTAATATTTTGAAGAGAACAATTTCTTAAATCTTGGTGCATATATGAAAAGAGCTCTTTAAACAAGTAAAATGGAAATCATCTGTTCAGACATAATCAGGACCATTGGAATATGTGTCTGTATAAATATGATTTAAGCCATTACATCTTAAGATGCTGTACAGAGTATAGTTGTGTTTATTTGAGCTTGCCCACCCAAGCAAGATGGCAGCATACCTCTAATGAGATATGTGATTATTCCAGTTTTTCATCCCACAAGTAAGAACAAAATGACCAATTAACTTCAAAGGCTAAATAACTGGACCAAAAGAGAAGTAGCTGTTAAAACATAATGAAAACAAAATTTATTTTTTTAAATTCTTTTCCAATTTGATCCTAAGGTATATGAACTTAAGTATGTAAATAAGTACAGAAAGGATTTAAAGGTAGGAGAAATAACAGAATTCTCACAGAGTAAAATGTAAACCCTCTCCCATCCCCACCAGCTTCCAGTTTGATAAAAGGGTATGCCTAATAGAATCCTGCCCTGGGAAACAGATAAGGGAGCACTGTGCTATCAGAAAAACCTGCTGCATAGGTGTTCTAATACACCCCATACTGATGCCCTAAAGACTTCTAGCAGGAGCTCTGGGCTCCAGACTGGCACTTCAGGTAATGACAAATGACCAAAACATGCTTGAAGACAATGGGGGAGGCATCTTATCCTCTGAGACTTTCAAAGTGGATTGTCAGATTAAAATCTCTCTAGCTTGAACTATGTGAATGCAACCCATCACTCATCCTCCTTCATGAAATGGCACCCAAGTGAACCACAAAACGGACTGCTGTGACTTCCGCCCTTCCTTAGGCAAGTTTAACATAAAACTCTAGAATGTTGTAGCAAAAATGAGGAATTACAAGGATCTTTCATTTTTCTATTATCTCCTGGATTTTTAGTCTTTTGTGAATTCTTTCTTATGTCAATTATTCAGATGTTTTTAAAAAGCTAATCTACTTGAAATCCTCAAAATTAGTACCAAAGAAACCATACAGCTCACTATTCTAATGGTTAATTTATAAAACTTGTGAGTTTTTTTACAAGACATTTTTCTCTCTGTAAATAGTGCATACAAGGCACAAAAGCTTCTGGGTTTTATTTACTGAGGCCAAACACTTTGGCATCAAGAAACACATTATTTTAGTTCACCTTAAACTACTTTTCCAAACTGCACACTGTTTGGTTTATGGTAAACTAAATTTCCAAAGGTGTATGATTTTTAAGTGATTTGCATAATTTAATCTCGATAGATATTTGAGGGAAAATATATACTGATAACTATAATTTGATGACAGGACACAGAGATCATACAGATGTAAGTAGAGGAATAATCCATTGACCCATCAGAAATGCTTAGAACTCAGTAATTTCACCATAAAATAGTGCAAGCAGTTAAAAATCAGATCTTATAACATCCAAACCAACAAAAGTGTTACTAAGCAATCTTTGTAATAATTAGCATAAATACCTTCTGACTTCAAATTAAAACATGAAAGTAAATTTCTGATGTAAGTTCTTTGTCAAAACATTATATTATCTCTGAAAAGAGCTTCATGCAATTGCTTTGAACAGTGAACCATGCTTTGGGGTTCACACTCGTTTTCCAATGGGAGACAAGGTCTAGAATTAGAACTAAAGCCTCCCACAAATGGATGGTGACCTTCAGCAATAGGTTGCTTGACCTTTGTAATGAATTCATACTTACTACTGTTCACTAATCCAAAGCTATAGTCACATCAGAGGAAAAAAAAAAGAAAAATTTCTTACCTGCTTCTAAATACAACTTTGAAAATTTTTAGATTTAAAGCTCAATCTAAATTTTCTGAAAGAGAATATCAAATGACTAATGGAATTATATGATAAATTATACAACCCAAATATCTGAATGAAAACTGGCCCATGAACTTATTCTCAGTTTTTGGCAGAAAATAGTTCCTTTTTAATTGTTTTTAAAAAAAGAATTTGTGTTAGTTATAGCAGTTTATATATTGAACCAAAATTGTGTTCTGCTGTACGAATCCGTTTAGTGATGACTACTCAAAACTCTTGATCCCCATCACTGATGAAAATTTTGCATATTTAGCCAAAGGGATGTAGGGACAGTTAGCCAATGGTGCCTTCCTATGGGACGCCTGTTCCATCATTCCACAGCACTGGTACCTTAAAAGCAAAGAAAAAACATAAAACTATGTTAAACAGAAAAACTAAGCAACTTACTCACTATTTATCATACAGCCCATATTCAAAACTGTTTCCTATGCTGCAAGGCTTGGTAGATGTGATCTTGAATGCAGATCTCCAGATTTAATGTAACACACAAGAAAGGCTCTCACTAAATGTGCTGTCAGCATCGATTCTGATTCAGTAGGTTTAGGATAACACACAAGGCTCTACATGACTATCTAGTTCCAGGAGATGCTCAGGTTGCTACTTTAGGGCGACAGTTTGAGAGAGGCAGTGCCTCATGTTATTAATCCCTCTGAGGCCAGCTGGAGATTAGGAACGGATAAAGAGTTAAAGGAAAGTTAAGAAAACTTATAAGCATGACATCACAGTTCTTTTATATGTTTCACTGTATAGTAAACATTTTTCTATTTTCTCCTGGGTTTTTAGTCTAAGAAGGGCTGGGTTACTAACGCAAATGTTTTTAGGATCAGGATGCATTTCAGGAAAAATGTAATTATCTGTAAATTATGCTGAACTGAGAAAGAACCTGTTAAAAGGTCACAGATTTGGCTTGGGACTTAACTGTATGGTATGGTATGGTGTGGTGTGCTGTGGAGTGGTGTGGTGTGGTGTGGTATGGTGTGGTGTGGTGTGGTATGGGACTTATTTAAAGTACACAAGGCTCTGGGTTCCATCTTTAGCATCTCACCCAAAGCCACAAAACATTTACTAATGTAGTTCAGAAAGACAAGAATAGAAGATACCATTTGGTAATCTGAATTATATCCAGCAACGTTAGACATGGTTCAATAATAGTTTATTTATTTTATGTGAATTGGTGTTTTGCCTGCATGCATGTGTGTGTGAGGGTATCAGATTCCCTGGAGCTAGAGTTACAGACAGTTGTGAGCTGCCATGTGGTTGCTGGGGATTAAACCCCGGTCCTCTGGCAAATTAGCCAGTGCTCCAAACTGCTGAACCATTTGTCTAGCTCCCTAAACAGAGTTCCAGAAATGTGCATTAAGTGACTTGGAAATGTGAGACACAGTGCAAGAAAAATTATTTCTTAAAATAATAATTTAAAAAAAAATGCTGAATCTCATCATGGGGTTGGCTGTGGTAGGCATAAGTTTCAGGTCATTCTGGTCCATACAGTGATTTCCAAGCCAATCATATAAGATGAACAGTATAGTCTTTATTACTATATTAGAAGATGGTTAATTAAAAAATTTCTGGTGATAGTTATGTCACTTAAATGAGAAACACGGGAAAATCACTTTTTTTTTTAATTAGGTGTGTATAGTTGAATTAGGTATTTGTGTCATTTGGTTATAATACCAATTGCATATGTTTAAATGTAATAAAATCAAGATTCTGTGGGGTTTTAACTTCAATATTTTTCAATCACTTCTCTCTCAAGTACTTATTATTAAGAGCCTATGATTGCTATCTTTGTGAAAGGTGTCAGGGTCAGTTATCAACAAATACAGCCCTGGTCAGTATCAGAATATTAGAATGTCAGGGAGAGGTAGACACAGCATTGCCATAAAAAGAAGTGCACTATTAAGACAAAGAAAACTTTGTACTAAATGTGACCTTATAAACAATAGTTTGACATACTGAAAACAAATCCTATGAATTTTATGTCTTATACAACTTCTATAAAATTCTATAAAACATTTTATAAATGTTCTATAAATTATTTTATTTTCAGTATTAATTCATAGTTCATATTTTTACACTCATAGGCCTCTGTCAGGATATTTCCAGGAAATTATCTACTTGATATTTAACCAAATTCAGAATATTCAGCTTTCACCTCCCTAGTCATAGCTATGGTCAGTCTGATCTATTGCACCATCATGTATTCAGAGGTGACCCACAGCTTCCCAAAGTCAAAACACTAACTAGCAGCTTATAATTTAATTTGCATCCAGTTCTCCCTCCCTCTCTCTGAGACAGGGTCTCATTTTGCAGCTCTGAATAACTCAGAACTCACTGTATAGCCCAGGCTGGCCCTGACCTCACATAGGTCTACCTACTTCTGCTCCTGAGTTGTGGGCTTAAATGAACATGCCTGTATTGTTCTTAATTACATAGTTATTCATCAAAACCAAGCAAAGCAAATTTAAAATTCAATATTTATGATGATACAAATTATTTTATTTTAGACAGCAATCTTTTGTTTCCTGTAGAATTGGGGATTTTAGATTGCAGTTTTTAAAACAGAAAACTGTGTTTATAATAATTAATGTTTAACTTGGTTATATTGTGCTTATTCTTTATTTACTTGTTTTCACCTCCCAACATAATATTTTTATTGACTTGGGAATTTTGTACAACGCACTCTAAACATGATCCATGCTGCCGTTGGCTGTTATGGGTAAGGAAGTTTCTTTTGTAGTGGTATCGATGACTGCAGACTTATAATTGAGAATGAGAAACACTGAAGGCTTCTGTTTGCTTGCTTTTTAGACAGGATCTTTCTATGTAGCCTCGGTTGGCCTGGAATTCTTTCTGTAGACCAAGCTAGCCTTGGCCTTGCAACAGTCTTCCTGCTTTTGCTTTCTAAGTGCTGAGATTATAGGCATGCATACCATATGTGGAATATTGTATTTATTATAATATTGCATGTATAGTTGGCTTGTTTATTTCAGAAGACTCTTTATTATACCTTTATGCTAACCACAGGCTTATTATAAACAGGAGAGGTTTTAAGAAGCACAGATTTTATGTGTTAATTATAATATAAAGAAAGTGATCAGGGAACAGCTGTTAAAGATGATCTGTAGTGAGGTCCTACTGTGAGTAACCACAAATGGGATGCAGGGGTTAGTGCTGAAAAGATTTAATCATCTAATACTTAAACCAAGTAAGAGTCTGCTAATAGATGATCAAAGATACCATGACAAAAATCCTAAATCCTTCTATGATTCTGTAAAATGTAAAATAATGTTCATCATAGGATCCATACCCATAACTTAATGAATTACTATAATAGTAACTTTCCCATCAAGTTATTTCTATAGCTTGTCAAGTAAATTTGTATGCTGGCTAATACTGAAGCTAGGTCCATGTCCATGTCCACATGACTCATGGAATTTCATAAGTCAAGTGAGATATTTTCTGAGTCATTCAGAATAAATATTGTTCATGGAAACTATTGACTGTGATAAACTGGAAACCTGTTAAAAATATAAAATGTAACAATAAAAGAGAAACATCTTACTTTATAAAACTGATTTCATTTTTGATTGTAGAGTTAAGTTTCATTCTCCATAGTTAATGCAGGGTTGCTCATACCTTAAAGAACATAAATTAAGTCTTTTGACTGTTTTAAACAAAAGGCAGAAAAAAAAATCTATTTACATACAGTCCTAGAGTCTTGTATATTGTATTGGTATTTGATTTACAGAAACACATTCCCACACTACACAGCACTAGTTAAATCACTCCAGTGAGGAGTGGGGGGCAGTGAAGGAAGCAGGGATCACTGTAAGGAGAAACTGCTGGAGCAGGCACCACATCACACCTGATTTCCTGACTCTTTCCTCTCTCCTCCAATGCAAGCAGTCCTGAAGCCCTTTGCCATCCCATTCTTCTTGTGCTGAAACTTTAGCTTCTCAATTTAGCAACCAAAGACACATAAAAATCAATTTAACTGCCAAATAATTAATAGCATATTAAACAACAACAAGTCAGCAGGATGTTAATGTGTACTGTAAGATGAACTATAAATCTTTCTGGAAGAAAGTTTGGTGAGCCTCCCCAACAACTGCTGCTGCATCACTTTTTTGTTTCTATGGAAACTAGTGTTCCGAAGCTAAATTAGTACCATCAATTATTGTCTAGGTTATACCTCACCCTTCCCACAGTCTGAAAAGTGAATATTCTGTACGTAAGAGAGACTAAATTATAATACTTAAATCATAAGGCAAATCTATTTCAAAAAAACCCCCAAGATTTGCTAAAGAAACCTTATATTTTAGGAGAATATGGCTGATTAGATGTTAAATAATAAATAAAACTTTTACTGAGGACTATCTATTTTGTTCAAGCTATAACTAAATACCAAAGAGATTACAAATAAGTCAGCCAATATTTAAGTGTAATGAACCAAAATGTGAATTTTGAAAACAAAAGGGGCATAAGGTAAAAATAAGGAAAGGTCTAAATGAGAATGACTAAGATTGATCTAGAGGTCTTCTGGATAGAAGTACCCTAATCATAGATCTGTGCTTTTGTACTCATTTGTTGGGACACCAAACTAACAACACACACACACACACACACACACACACACACACACACACACACACACAGCTACATTACAATCACACTACTGCATCTAACCCTTACAAACACCAGCTTGTGAACATAAAGAAACAAAATCTAAATGCCATTAGGAGACCTAAAAATCACATGCAGGTGAGATTTGTAATCAGATCTGAGTTCAAAACCTTGCTTGTTCTTTGTTATCAAACCATAGTGACTGAAGAAATAATATAAATAAATAAATAAAATCAACTGCAATGAAATTTTGAGAGAGATGTGAAGAAATCAAAAGCAACTGAAGTTACAGTAATTATGTAATCACTTTAGATATTCTGAAACTAGACTGAATTTTTAAAGTAAAAGACAAAATTGTAGAATTTAAGATATTTTTCAATTTTCTCAATTGACTGCATTATTTCATTGTCTACACTTTTTGTGGAATTGATTACATTATTTTATTGTCTGTAATTTACACTGTGACTCTCTTGTCATTCTTACAACATGCCACAATAGAGATTTGGTGGCAAACAGGGAGACATTCTTTGAAAATAACTCTAAGTTCATGATGGTAGTCTGATTAAAAAAATAAAATATAGGAGCTGGAGAGATAGCTCAGTGGTTAAGATCACTGACTGTTCTTCCAGAGGACCTGAGTTCAATTCCCAGCAACCACATGGTGGCTCACAACCATCTATGATGACATCTGGTACCCTCTTCTGTACACTATATACACAATAAGTAAATAAATATTTAAAAAATAAATAAAATATAAAACTGTGCACAGACCTTTTCTCCTCTTTTACCTTTTAAAAACAGAGGCTTTAAAAAAGAAAAGCAAATGCATCCTCACCAGCCTTGCCTTTTCCAGGGTTTGAGTTATTCTCTGTCCAGGTCTGAGAATCCATAAGGAGGTGACTCTGGGACTCTCTCAATGGCTTTGCAGGAAATTGATGGTTTTCAGAACTGACAAAAGAGAAATCATTATCACAAGTTAATTCTTAACAACATTGCTGAACATTTCTTAAAAATGAAATGCAGACCTCTTGCAATACAAGATGTGTGCAGGAGGGACGCAAGATAACCTAAGGACTTCAAGAATGAGGCATCAAGTCAGGTTCTCCATGAAAGAATCTTGTGTTTAATCTTGCATTTCCAGTTATCTGACTGACCCCAGCACTGGAAAATGTCCATTTTGAATATACGAAGAGTTCTCAGAGTCAAACTTTAGTCTGTAAGGAATTTAGTTAGTATGCAATAGCAGTTATTTGATAACCATTTATTGTTGATTTATGCCAAATAATACTAGTTTCCTCACTTATGGCAATGAGGTAAACTTTGCTTTCTCTTTCCTTTGTTTTTTCTTACTATGTAGCCCTGGCTGACCTGTCTAATTCAGAGTGGCCTCAAAATCAGAGATCCACCTGCCTCTGGCTCCTGAGTGCTGAGATTAAAGTTATGTGCCACCACCTCCTGACTGAAATTTGCTTGTAAAATAAGATTAAGGGCCAGGGATGTGACTCAGTGGGAAAAGCACTTGCCATGAAAATGGGAGTGGCAGAGTTTACATCTGTATACTCAGGTAAGTGCTGGGTGAACATGGAAGCCCACCTGAAATGCCAGTGCTTGGGACACTGAGAAAGGGTTTCCGTGGAGCAAACGAGCTAGCTAGGCTAGCCAAAAGAGTGAGCTACCGAATCAACTGAGACCCTTGTCTTGATAAATAAAATGGCAAGAGATCAAGGAAGACTCCATATATCACATAGTGTCTCCACAGGCATGTGCACATACACACACACACATACATGCATGCGCACATATTTGTACACATATATGTAATCACATACATATGAACCTGCATATGCAAGGCCACCACACAGACAAACACATATATACACATTAGGAGATATATATCTATTTTATTAAGTGATATGTGTATGGAGGGAATATGAAGAACACGGTAAGAAGAAAAGTCAAGGGGAAAATTAGCTTTCTGTTTGGCAAGTAGTCTGAGTTGGCTTGAACAAAGAATACTGTCTCTTCATAAGTCAAACAAAATTGAGCCATATCTTTCAGAATTTTTAAAACATCTGATATTATCAGGCCTCAGAGTCCTGATATACAGTTTGGGAAGTAAGATAATCTTTTTTTTTTTTTTAAACTTTTATTTATTTATTTATTTATTTATTTATTTATTTGCCTTGGTGTTTGCCTGGAACTGGAACTACAGGCAGTTGTTAGCTGCCATGTGGATGCTGGGAATTGAACTCAGATCCTCCAGAAGAAAAGTCAGTGCTCTTAACCACTGAGCCATCTCTCCAGCCCCCAAAAGAACCTTTTAAAATCTTTCCAAGAATCATTTCCCACATTTAAAAAGCTGATTATAATGATTATATTTTCATGTTATAAGATAAGCTTTTCCAGCATGGTAATTGTCTTTTAAAATTTCTGAATACTTTAATTTCCTTTTTGTGGCTTTAACACAAATAATTTAATAAATAAAATTTATTAAAAAGAAGCAAATCTTTAAAAAAGCATGGCCATTCAGGTTATATAACTATAACTATCAATCTATCTATCTATACACATATATATGTATATATATCATATACACCTATATGCAACAATATATGCATTATATAAAATAATACTTCTGTTGGGAGCCAAAGTCAACTTAGCCATATTTTATAAGTTAGCTTGTACAGCCAGCCAGCAGCCTATATCCTAGATAGCGAAATACCAGAGACTACACACCCTTATTGTTAAACTAAACCATGACTTCAGGCTTTCTCTTTGACCTCAGATGAGCAAGGTGACCTTCCCCAGACCCTCAACTGATAACAGTTAAATTTCCATATCAATTCTACCCTGTCTGTTACTTCCCTTCACATTCTTTTAAATATCCCACCCCTTTCCACCCAGCTACCTGCAACCAGAGATTCTATATAAATACTGGCTATAATAATAAAGCTTAAAAAGACTTAAACATAAGAGCACTGTCTGCTTTTCCAGAGGACCTGGGTTCGAGTCCCAGCACCCACATGGCAGTTTACAACTGTCTGTAATCCCAGTTGCCAGTTCCAGGCAAATAAATAAATAAAAAAGTTTTTTAAAAAAAAAGACAAACAAAAAAATTTGCCTTGTCTTTCTGTTTCTTTGTGTTCCTGCCTTCCATTTGCTTCCTTCCCAGGTCTAAGTCCACACAAAAGACCCTGCTAGTCGAAAATCTCTGGTATTTCGCTATCTAGGGTATAGGCTGCTGGCTAGCTATAGAAGCTAACTTATAAAATATGGCTAAGTTGTCTTTGGCTCCCAACATTTTCTCCCTTACAATTATTTTTTGAGGCGAATTAGTTATTATATGAGTTATTATATAAGTGGGCGTTAACCAAGAGGGAGGGAATAGAGACCTGATTTTTTAAGTTTTTTTTTAGCTTTAGCATACTTCTACTTTAATTCATATTAATTCATATTAATTAATTCATTTAATTCATATTAATTAATTCATAATTCTTGGGAAGGAATGATAGGACAGGCATAGCATACCAATTAATTTGCTGGCTGAGATATCATTACTGCTATTATGATTTTAGCAAATGACAAAGATCTAGTCATATAGTAACATTTATTATTTTATTGTTAATAATAATTTATGATGATGATGATGATGATGATGATGCTGGAGCTATCCCTGGGCTGCTTATCCTGAGTTCTATAAGAAGGTGGGCAAAGCAAGCCAAGGGAAGCAAGCTAGTAAGCAGCTTCCCTCCATGATCTCTGCATCAGCTCCTGCCTCCAGGTTCCTGTCTCATTTGTGTTCCTGCCCTGACTTCCTGCAGTGATGAACCACAATGCTGAAGTCTAAACCTAATAAACACTTTCCTCCCCAACTTGCTCTTTGGCCATGGTGTTTTGTTGCAGCAATAGAAACCCTAGTTAAAATAATTATATAACTCTTATATCAAAGAATGAAGTCTTCATACTCATGGAAACTTTATCATTAAAGAAGGAAAAATAATGAACATATAATAAGATGATAATAAACTCAATGACTTTCTGTGCTTCTCTTTGCAATGATACTGTGTTATTGAATGTGGCCTGACATGGACAGGGAGGGATAATTACACCTGTAATTCTAGCAATGGGCAAGTGAAGGCAAGAGGATCAGGGGTTTAAAGTCATCATCCATTAGGTAGTAACATGAGACCTTTATCTGACTCCCATACCACACCTCCAGACAATGGTTCTCAAAGCCTGAGCAGAGAGTAGCTGGCAAGTCAGAAGGCACTAAGTACAGCTAGGCTTGCTATAGCTCAAGCTGGCCTTAAACTCAAGTTCTCTCTTAATAATTCAACTTGAACCTCAGCATTTAAATGAAAGATAAGGAATGGCTGTTGAGGACACCTCCCTTCAAGTTCACTCAGCTGAGTGTGTCAGAAGTAAGATTTTACCCTACCCTACAGTACTTAGAAGACAAAGAAATATGTTCCTTCTAAAACCTGCTGATTCTTAAAGTACAAAAGTCATTTAACAGGGGGTCAATAACATTAATGTAATCTACTATTAAATTTTGCAAAACTTTAAAAACAGTCTAAATAATTTATTAGAACTCAGTTATTTTTCATTGATGTATAGGAAAATACATTAACATTTAACTTTATATAATTTTCAAGCCAAAATGCATAGAATCTGACCGAGGAAGTCACTGATGCTTTTGCATGTCTCAGTGAATGTATCAGAACAACTTCGTTAATAATGGATAAAATTTGGCCAGCTCATACCAAAGATGGAGTGACAAATGCATTTTAAATCTTTTAAAACCTTAATGTGATTTTGGAATGTTTGCCAGGAACACAGCCCTGAAAATAATTCTGGGAACACCTCAGAATTGATAGGGAAGAGCACTGAAATCAATAAGAAATATTCACAGGAAAAGGAGTCATTTGCACTTGAAATTATAGCAATGAAGAAAAGCCCTAAAAATTTATAAATGATATCATGCTTATACTTTTGTTGCTGACTTTTATTTAAAAATGAAAGTATGTTGTTACTCATATAAATATATAAAAATTAATACTTCAAAACACTGGAAAGTCTTACATAGGGAGCTGAAAAGATGGCTCAGTGGTTAAGAGCACTTTCTGCTTCTGAACTGTGTTCAGTTCCCAGCAGGCAAAAGATGCCTCACAACTGTTCCTAAATCCAGTTCCAAGGGATCTGACCTTCTTTTGGAACTTTGTGGCACTACACAAGCATGTGGTGCACATACACACATGCTGACAAAATGCTATGCATGCAAATGAAATAAATAAATCTCTTTAAAGTTTACAGTAAGGCATATGTATCCTTTTAAAAAAGAAGAGGATAACGTCATGTTTCCTTTAAAAAAAAAAAAAAAGAAAATTCTTATATAGCAATGTGAATAGTTTTTTTACTTTTCCTTTCTCCAGTAGTAGAAAGACAGTATTCAACTTCAATCTTTGTTACTATTCCCAGATCTTTGGTAGACTAGAATACACCACACACACACACACACACACACACACACACACACACACACACACACACACACACACACACGGACTAGGATAGGATCTAGAGGCCTTTCAGAGCCAGAAGGATACAGTGTATGTATCTGTATCCTTCTGTATCAAATGGATGCCTGGAGGTTCTTTTGATTTCCAAAGGCCCAATGGAAGAAATTTTCTTTAACCTTATAAACACACTGTGGATAAACAACTCAAAGGGAGATACAGGAATGCTACCTTTTTTTAAAAAAGAACACAGGCATTAATTTTCTAAACATTTTAGTTGAATAAAATATATCATCATTTTTGGTTGTGAGCCTAGCCTTTAATGAATAAGCCATTTCTTCAGCACAAAATATATTATGATTTTTGAAAGGTAGTATTTAAAAAAAAATATAAGTCAAAAGTAATTGCCTTCTACTCCAGTAAGAAGTCAAGGTAGGATTCCTGTATGTACTTTATTCTATGGGTGTTATGTCTGCAGGTACATCTACACACCAACAGAGGACACTGGATCCTGTGGGATGGATGTTACAGACGGTTGTGAGTCACGGTGTGGGTACTGGGAATTTACAAACCCTCTAGAAGATTGGCCCCTGCTCTTAATTGCTGAGCCATCTCTCCAGAACTCCAATTTTCTTATTCCCACCATTGTGAACAGAATTGTATGAACATAATTGAAACTATGTATCCTCTCTACTAGCGGCTGTCTCCCTCCATCACTGCAGATGGAAACCACTGTAGTAAATTTTCCTATATCTTTGGCATCTTCTCAAAACAACACATAACCAAAGAATACAACAGAAAGATAAAATCACTGAAAAATAAAACAGAAAAAAAAATGCAGCATTACTTTTTAGCTGTTGAATTTAGTCCTGCAGGAGTAGACGGTTGTTCAGGATCCTGGTTAACAAGGCAAGTTGGAAAGGAACAGCCATCACCTTGACTGTAATTCAAAAGAAATGAGAAAACAGGCAGAAGATGTGAGTCAGTGGTTAATGGCTTTCCATGCTCAGTGGAGAAGCAGTATTTAATAATACTCTAGGACACCCTGTGCTTCTTATACAACAGGTTTAACTCCAACTGTCTTTTGCTTGCTTACTTTCATTAGTTTCGATAAAAAAAAACTTTCAGAAAAAGTACCTTGAAAATACTGGTAGCAGCCAGTACTTCTTTTCATCACCAAAAACTTGCCGCATGTTTTTACTGAAACCCAAGCTGAACCCATTCTTATCTGTGCCGTGTCTAAATACTGGATTTCTGAATGCCTCTAAAAAAAAAAAAAAAAAAACAGAAAAGCAATCCCATGAGAACAGAATGTGCAGACTAGTGACCCCAATACTGTAAGGAGTGAAGTAATGATAGCCTCCAGAGAGTACTTGTGGACCTATCCATAGCTCTGGAATGCAGGTTGTTTATTCTGGTTTAAAATAGTAAAAAATGTATAGTTCTATTTAAATTTTCACTACTATAAGAGTACATGTGCACTAGAGAAAAAGAGAAAATACAAATGAGAGAATAAATTAAAATTGACATCTTCCAGATCTTTTTTATTTGTTATTAGGTGGAGGTGGGGGAAGCACACGTTATGGTGTGCATTCAGGGATCAGAGAAGAACTTTGTGAAGAGGATTTCCCTTTCCAACTTTATACGAAATAGGGGAATTGAACTCAGATTGTCAGGATTTGTGACAATTTTTTAAATCACTGAGCTACCCTACCAGCCCACCTTCCAGATCTGGCAAAAAATAGATAAATAAGTAAATATAAAAATAAATAGATGGAGAGACTGAATAATACTGATGTATTTAAGTCTATATATTTTAAAACAATATCCCTTCTTATCCCTGATAATTTAAGTTAATAAGCGCCATTTTAGAGTCATTGAAATGTTTATCTCATCATAATTTTCCAGCTGACCCAAAAATACAATTTCTAGCCACCTTGTCAAAACAAAAATCTAATTCCCAAATAGTCATATCCAGTTATACCCATTCTGTGTATCAAAGCTGTGGTCCAAAGAGACATTAGAATTGTCCACGGTCATATAACAAATGAACACAATGTAGAATTGCTGCAAGACCATCAGTGTTCTTTTTATAATACCTTGTTTTCCTCTTGGGTAACTCTGCAAAGTAAATTCTATGATCTCCATTTTAAAATAGGAACACATTTAAAAGTATATAAGATTTTTGTGTGATCATGCTCTCTTATACTGTAAAGATTTGTTACTGATATTGGTTTAATAAAATGCTGACTGGCCAATAGTCAGGCAGGAAGTAGAGGAAGGGTAACCAAACTAGAAGAATTCTGGGAAGAGGAAAGACAGGGAAGCTGTCTCCAGCCAGACAAAGAGGAAGCAAGATGAGAATGCTGCACTGAGAAAAGGTAGCAAGCCATGTGACTAAAAATAAATAAGAATTATGGGTTATTTTAAGTGTAAGGGCTAAATAGTAATATGTTTGAGCTACTGGCCCAGCAGTTACTATAACGTTAAGGCTCTGAGTCAATTACTTGGGAAGTGGCTGCCAGGTATTTGAGAGTTTCTGGTGGAACAGAAACTTTTGACTATAGATCTTGTCCATTGTTTTGGAGACAAAAATCTATAACTGGCAGAGTCAAATAGTAAAGGAAACATGAAATTATGCTCCCATTTAGCCTTTATTGTTTCTGGATGTTCAGCTTTAAGAACACCCCGAACCCTCCAAAAAGCCCTTCATTATTAGGCAAGGATTTCTTATATAGCCTTGCTATTTATCACTCAGATTGTTACTTTGTTTGTGGTCATTTCCCATCACTCCTAGGTCATCCATTGTGCCCATGGGCAGCATATCACACAATCCTCCCCAAACTCTTCACTTCTATGAAGCAGTCATATGCTATCTTTGCTTTTAATTTTGGTAATAATTCTTTTACTTTTTCTCCCCAAATAAGCCTTGTCAAATTCATTAAACATAAATTACTGGTTTCATTTCTTCTACAACTTCCTTTCTATGGTCTCTCATATTAATATGTCCCTCTGCTTGCTTTGGGTTTTCTCTCCTCTCTCTTTTTTGGCTACACAATGACTGGCTAAAATATTTCTTCCTTTTTAATATGGACATCTGCAGTTATACCTTTCCCTCTGAGCCCTGATACAATCCTTATGTATTGGTTTCTTTTCCTAGTGCTGTAATAAAATATTTTGATGAAAGCAATTTAAGGGAAAAGGGGTTTATTTGGCTCATAGTTTGAAGCTACAGACCATTGAGGAAGAAAGTCTCACTGGCACTGACAGGCGTGAACAGTGAATACATGCTGCTTTTCAGTCCCGTTCCTCTCTATTTATACAGCTCAGGATCCCAGCTAGAGAATGTTGTCAACTAGTACATGGCCCTTCCCCCCCTCAGTTAAGGTAACTGAGACAATTGTCCTCCCACATACCTCCCCATAAGCATGCTCAGAGACCCATCTCCCTGGCCACTCTAGATTTTGTTTAACAATTAACACTACTCATCACTTCTTGTCTGTAGAGCTTTTTTACACTCTGTTCTGTGCCTACAATGTTCTGGATCTTTCTATGGTTAACTTTTCAGGAGTATTTCTTAGTGTGGTAAGACTCCCCATGGCAACTCATTCAAAATGGCTTTCCTCCTACCACCTCCAGCCCTCTATATACAGCATGGCCTGTTTGTGTCCTTCAAAGTATTCTCATTTTACCACTTTTGTGTTTGAATTTTTGCCTTTGTGCCCCTCAAAAGATTGCCCTCCTTTTCTCTCCACTTGGCATGAATACTACATTGAACACCATGCAGGGCTAACTAATATATGCAAAGAATGGACATGTGTCTATATGACTTTATATAACACTTGGGAAATAAGAAAGAATTTATTATTCTTATTTCAAGACAGGTTGATGACATTTGCTCATATGGCAACTTTTAGTGAATGATTGCATGTGTATTTAAAATTCTGTCCACTGTAATTGGATACTCACCTAATGTAGACTTATTTTTGCTGACTAGCCAACAATGATAACCAAACAGAGAAGACAAGCTGACAGAAAACATAGCTGCAGCAAAGAATAAAAACATAATATGGAACTTGGCTTGAGTGTCAGGCAGACCATTCTATAAGGAAAGGCAGAAAACAGAACATCTGTCAGAGAATGAATGATATTCCTCTGCATTTACTTATCAGTTAGTATGACTGTTGTCTTTAAATAATTTAGAAATGGAAAAGGACACATAGTTCCATGCAAAAGTAAATATCTACTTCATATTAAATTAAATGCTTACTGGTATATAAATATGTATTCAGAAAAGATTAAAGTTAGAATTTTTTTGGTTTTGCATAACCAAATCTAATCCTAAAAACAAACGAACACAGCAACATAAACTACACCAGTAAGAAACAAGATTTAAAAAAGCCTATAAAATGGAATTTTAAATTTACATCTTGAATGTTATTAGCAAATGCTTAATTAATGGTTTTAATTATAATGCCAAAAAATAAAAGCTAGTTAGCACAATTTAGTTTCTATTCTCATTGACACTTTAGATTACTATATACAACAGCATCAACTAAAATACAAGAGACACATCCCACAATAATGCTTCAAGCTGTTCAAAGTATCACAGAAATGATCAATATTAGTTAACACCTGTGTGAAATAAATATTTTAATGCTCAAAGGGTGAAAGCAGCCAGGACTGAAAAACCTGTTTGAACCTCACTGTTTGCACTTCCAGGAGAGCGGGCTGGCTTGAGAATGAAGGGAGGCCTGCCTGCCTGGCATTCAGTGAAGAACCAGAGACGCCAGGACCTTCCACTCTGACATGATCAAAGGGTTTCACTTCCCTGCAGTTTTTACCACTGATATAAGTAACCAGGCCTCAACTGACAGTTTTTGACAGTAAAGTCTAAAGAAAACTTTAGTCTTTCTTATTCAGAAGTATTTGAGGTTTGAAAGGAAAACCATCCATAGGAATGGAGGGCTAGATTACAGTCTGGAAGACATCCATTAGGGATCAGCCATTTCTCCAATGCTAGAAACCCACCTGTGTCTTTCTGTTTCTTAGCAAGGAGACTAGCACATAATAATCATTCAGTAATTCTTTAGTATTAAATTTGGTTTAAATCTCATAGAAATTTTCAGAAAAAAATCAGAAGTTTTGCATTATGAGAGACAATTTAATGGCAATAAAATAAAATTCAGTGAGAAAACAATCTTGCCAAGGAGAAAAAAGCTATTATTTTAACCATCATTTTATGTTCACTAGAAATGTTTCTGGAGAGTTTACATACTCAATGGTTTTGTTTTACTTTGCTTTAGAATAAATAATACAAAGAAAACTACATAAGGCTTATTAATGGACTATATAATAAAAGTTTAAGACATTACAGACATAACAGTACCAACCCATGAGGGGAAAACACTTCAATTTTTAAACACTGAGAAAAAAAATCTGCTTATTCAGTGGATTCTCATTATTCACTGTAGTAGGCTCCACAAGATCTCCTTAAACAAAGGATCTATGAGTTCTGGATCTAGAGGAAACAGGGGGTTGGTTTTCTTTTCTCATAATGCCTTAGGCATCTACTAACCAATTCACAGCCTTACATGATGTGGGTTTTTGCCTGAATGTACCTTATTTAATATATTATATTGACTTATTAATATGAAAATTCTGAACAACAGAATGTGTTTTATACTTAATGCCTGGATGAGGCATATATCATCTCCACAAGACACATCAGTCTCTTTTTGAAACAGTAAATGGCACTTTATCAGTATGCTTAAAGATGGTTTTACAAAAGGTAAAATAAAACAAAACAAACAATAAACCAACAACAAAACATGGAGGCAAACAGGCTATGGGAAAACATGCTTGTTTACAGGACCCTGAGATGGAGAGGGCACAGTGATGCCTGTTTTCCTCAACTAGAAATGTGCATCTGCACTGTGCAAATCACTATGTGTCCATAAACTACTGAAAAAACTCTGAGCACATAACATAGGTTGTGAAGTTACAAATAAATTTTGAAAAGGTGAATGAATCACAAATTCAGATTGTGAATTATTATGAGGACTGATTGTTCACAAACTAACCCTAGAAAGCAAAGGTCTGAAATAACTCCCTGCTGAATATTTTTTTAATATGGAAAAGTCACTAAAGTAATGACTTACTGTCCAAAATCGGATAAAATACTGTAAATCTGTAGCAGCAATAAAAAGGCAATACAGCAGAGAATACGCCAAGAAAAGGAGGAAAAATTTATAATTTGAAAATCCAACACAATTGTTCACCCTGCCAATAGAACAAAAACAGTCTTAATGAGTTACAGCTTCAGTCCAAGTATAAATAAGTTCAAAGGTAGCGTAGTTTTTGGTTTATGTTCATTTACAATTCATTAGCATTTCATTCATAATGAGCATTACAATTCCTAATACACTTAAAAGGAATTTTTGTGCTCATATATTCAACATATGCTATTTAATATCACTTTAATCAACCAATTAATGTCACAACACCTCATATATAATGAATTACATAAATAAACACATACCTAAAGACAGAGAGTTTGTGACGACCCAACAAGTAAGCAGATTTGGAGAATTCCCTAAGTTATCTCTCAATTCTATTTTCTACTGTAAGTTAGTCTTTTAGGTTCTCCCAAATTGGATGAGGTTCCTTTAATACTCCTCATCATATGACACCATGGAGGCAACTGAATTATCAAAGTGTATTAAATGGAAAAATAAGAGAAGGAGGAGTGTGAGCCAGCTAGACAGAGTGTAATGCCCACTTGATATTAGATAATTATATGACTCTGGGAGTGTGAAGTAACCTATTACAATTTCATCTTCTTTACTGGAAAATAAGTGTTCAGTTATTTCTGAAATCCAGCCCTAAATTCTATATATTCTATATGATTCCAAATATGAAAATTCATGACTCTTAAGTTCCTATTCTAAAATCCTTATCTGATGGGTGGGGAAGAGTAGACTCACAATTATCAATACCAACAACACAAAACTGAGTACATTTCATTTTGTAGCCATTTTTTCTGTTGTTCCATTTTCCATAACACAGGGGCATGACTCCATGATCTTCTGCAAACATTAACAGCCTCTATGGCTGAGCTGGCAAATACAGATGATGGAGTCACCTGGAAGTTAGCTGGCATGAGAAATAAGCCTTCTGCTTCTTCTCCTCCCTGTTCTTGGTCCCTCTTGGGTCCCTCCCCTTGGTCTACCCTCATCCCCAAGCCTGCTGACCTTGGTAAAGGAACACAGTATTTTATCCTTTCTTGCTTACAAACAAAATCATTTTTTCAGAAGGAACATTTTTATAGAAAGAAGATGATTTTGATCAGGTTTTTAATTTTCTTTAAAAACACTTGAATTAGCTTACTGAAACTCATGCTGATGGTTGCTGGGTAAGTTGCCAGGCAAGAAGCAAGAATACAGAATGTGAACTCAAAACCAAGTGTATCACCATTTGATATATGTGCATGGAAAATTCTGGAAATAAGGAAAGAATATTTATTTTGAACAATAGCAATATACTCTTTTTATGACAGATCTTGGTTAGATATTGTGACTACCTAGTATAGACTTGGTTTGACCAACATCCTGCTGTCACCAAGCAAACTCCAGAAAGAACAGCAGTAAACTTTATGTCAAAACAACACATTTTGGGTTACATCATTTTAATTAGGTATAAAGCATTGCTTGGAGCTGTTTCACAAAAACTGCTTTCTGAATCTAAACTAAGAGGATATCTAAGACATATATTGGAAAGAGAGTAGATTTTCCAGTCCAAAACAAAACTAGTTGTGACTTTGAGTCTGCTCTTCAGCCTTGCTCAGGGTTGGGACAAATGATTTCTACTTATTTCTGTCATTAGTATATAAAGATAACTTTTCTTTAATGTATGGTCTTTAAAACACATTGGGCATTCAATATATTGAAGCTAAACTTAATTGCTTTATTTGAGGAAGTTACTAGATAAACATACTGAAGTATTATAAATACGGTTAATTAACATTTTATGCTAAAGGTAAAAAACATTCTTCCAATAAAAAAAAATCTAATAAAATAAACAACACAGAAACTCTGATTTAGTTAAAATGACCAAAGTGAGACTGATCTCCTAAATCCTACTGGGTAATTTTAAATGCCCATCCAGACCTGCAAATTACTAAATACAAAACAGACAGGCATTGCTCACCTGTTTCAAATGTTCAGAGTTGATACACAATCTAAATTCCCAAACCATATACAAGGCCTATATAAAAAGGCAGCTAATAGATCTGTTACTTCTTTGGTTATAGTCACTCCAAGGTATTTCATGTTATTTGCAGCTATTATAAAGGGTGATGATTCCCTTATTTCTTTTTCAGCCCTTTTATCTTTAGTGTATGGGAGGGCTACTGATTTCTTTTCCATCCTGCTACATTACTGAAGGTGTTTATCAGCTGTAGAAGTTTCCTGGTAGAATTTTGTGGGTCACTTATGTATACAATCATATCATCTGCAAATAGAGACAGTTTCACTTCTTTTCCAATTTGTATCCCCTTAATCTCCTTTCGTTCTCTTATTGCTTTAGCTAAAACTTTAAGAACTATATTGAATAGATAAGGGGAGAGAGGACATCCTTGTCTAGTTCCTGATTTTAGTGGGATTGCTTTGAGTATTTCTCCATTTAGTTTGATGCTGGCTGTTGGCTTCTTATAAATTGCCTTTATTATATTTAGATATTTTCCTTGTATTCCTGATCTCTTCATGACTTTTATCATAAAGGACTGTTGGATTTTGTCAAAGGCTTTTTCAGCATCTAAGGATATGATCATGTGGTGTTTTTTTTTTTTTTCCTTCAGTTTGTTTATATGATGGTTGACATGTGCGGTTTGTCGAATGTTGAACCATCCCTGCATTTTTGGGATGAAGCCTACTTGGTCGTGGTGGATGATATTTTTTATACATTTTTGTATACAGTTTGCCAAAATTTTGTTGAGATTTTTTGCATCAATATTCATGAGGGAAATTGGTCTGTAATTCTCTTTCTATGCTGTGTCTTTGAGTGGCTTGTGTATTATTGTAACTGTGGCCTCATAAAAAAAGTTCGGCAATATTCTTTCAGTTTCTACTGTGTGAATCAGTTTGTGGAGTAATGGCAGTAATTCTTCTTTGAATGTCTGATAGAGTTCTGCACTGAAACCATCCAGACATAGGCTTTTTTAACTTGGGAGGCTTTTAATGACAGCTTCAATTTCCTTTAGGGTTATAGGTCTGTTTAGGTATTTAATCTGATCTTGATTTAATTTTGGTAAATGGTACCTGACCGCAAAGCTGTCCATTTCTTCTAGGATTTCCATTTTTGTGGAGTACAGATTTTCAGAGTATGATCTGATAATTCTCTGGATTTCCTGGGGGTCTGTTGTTATGTCCCCTTTTAATTTCTGATTTTGTTGATTTGGACACTCTCTCTCTGTTTTTTGATTAGTTTGGACATTAGCTCAACTATGTCCATAGCAGCGTTATTTGTAATAGCAGGAACCTGGAAACAACCTAGATGGCCCTCAACTGAAGAATAGATTAACAAACTGTGGTACATCTACACAATGGAGTACTACTGAGCAGTAAGAAAAAAATGATATCTTGTTATCTATCTTGTTGACTTTCTCAAAGAACTAATTCTTTGATCCATTGATTCTTTTTGTTTCAATTGTATTGATTTCAGCTCTAAGTTTGATTATTTCCTGCCGTCTACTCCTTCTGGGTGAGTTTGCTTCTAATTGTTCTAAGGCTTTCAGCTGAGCTGTTAGGTCTCTAGTGTGGGATTTCTCTACGTTTTTCATATAGGCATCTAGAGCTATGAATTTTCCTCCTAAGACTGCTTTCATTGTGTCCCACAAGTTTGGGTACGTTGTGGATTCATTTTCATTAAATTCTAGGAACACTTTGATTTCTTTCTTAATTTCTTCCTTGACCCAGAGGTGGTTCAGTTGAGTGATGTTTAGTTTCCATGAGTTGGTAGACTTTCTGTGATTTTTGATATTGTTGAACTCTAACTTTAGGCCCTGGTGGTCTGATATGATACAAGGGATAATTTCCATTTTTTTATCTATTGATATTTGCTTTATGACCAATATGTGGTCAATTTTAGAGAAAGCTACATGTGGTAGGTAGGATCAACATAGTAAAAATGGCAATTTTACCAAAGGCAATCTACAGATTCAATGCACTGCCCATCAAAATCCCAACACAATTTTTACAGATCTTGAAAGAACAACACTCAATTTCATTTGGAAAAACAGGAAAGCTAAAATTGCCAAAACAATTTTGCTCAACAAAAGAACCTCAGGAGGAGTTGCAGAGAAGAAAAATGACCAGATGTGTTA